>JABXWE010040920.1:0-17000 GCA_014611495.1 Limonius californicus | reverse complement strand
TGGAGGAAACTCGGCAGCAGCTGCAGGTAGCCTTTCAGCACCCTGTATATTGCTCTGGAGGAAACTCGGCAGCAGCTGCAGGTAGCCCTTCACCACCCTGTATATTGCGCTGGAGGAAACTCGGCTGCAGCTACAGGTACTCTTAGTCCTTTAACTATTCCGCGCTTTTTCGTTGTTGGTTAAAAGAAATTGGGTTCAATACGCCGTATCTAAATATCTGCGTACTTGAGATCACGTCGCCCTACCTCGGCTAAGGTTTCCTGCAGTTTCCTAGCCTGAACAGGTAAATACCGGAGGTAGCTAAATTGCACTGCCTGCAGTTTAATATTGATGATAATAAAAGTATTAAACCTCTCTGGTGTTTTATTTCACGTATTTAGCTCAACTACTCTAGATCCGAACAAATAAAAGAAAAAGCACAACACAAAGGTCCGTAACGCTACAGTATATCAAACATGTCTAACCGAAATTCACTGGACCTAACAGTTCTTTTAGTAAATTGTACTCAAAAAATGTATTATTTTGGAAGAAATATATCAAACCATTTACATACCTAAAAGCGTTATTTATTCCTGATACTAGACGAGCACCAGGGCATAAAACGTTAATGATTCCGTGTGCTGTGCTTTCAGTCTGTATAAATAAACACTGATCTAATTCTACAAAACGCCTAACATATAGACAACCTACTCATAAGCTATGTTGCACTAGAAGCGTAATTTAAAAAAAAATTGTATTTATTTGTTATTTTAGTATAGGCTATTTACAATCTAATACTCTACATGCAGTATTAAGCAAATGAGATGACGTTTACAAGGCTTGATAGGAGAATCCATCCATCGATGGTACTCCTGTGGTAATCCTTCCACTTAGTATACAAACTATTTTAGTACTACAGATATCTTTAAAATATTGAAACCCCTCCAGACTTAAAAAAATTAAATTTAACAGTGTAAAATGTTGAGGACGCCATAAACATTTACTAGATTGAATTTCATAGAAACAGCCACACCCAAGGGATAATCAAAAATAATTTCTCTTTCATTATAATCCTATACAATATTATGTATACATTTATAATAATTATCTAATCCCCTTAAAGTGTACAAGTGAATTGAACCACTAAATATTTTTATTTTATCTGTTTTTATTATACAATGTTTTTCAGCCAATTTTACTAATTACTTAAATTGAAAATAATACGAGTTCCTTTATCTTTTAATTTATCTATATCTATGTTCTTCTTCAATTATCCTTATATTATATTCATTAATAAGCTCAAGATGTTTTTAATTTTCCCTAAAACAGACAATGATATCAAATCGACATCATGCTAACCATGTCTGAATTTCTCTGAAGTGTAGAATATGCTTTTAGAAATTCTGATAAGTGGCATGCAACAAAACGAAACCCAAGTCATTTTCATTTGTCCTGTTTATCATACACTGCCGAATTAGATGTATTAATTTTTCTAATGTATCTCGAATAGAATGTTTGATCGCATATGCACACAACTTTAATGAACCTCGGTTCATTTATTTACTTTTAAAATTATTATTTAATTTTATCATCTATTTTACATTTTTTAAATAGATATGTCATATGCTTATTCAATATTAATACTATTAAGTTACGACCTGCCGGCTAAAAGCCAAGTTTTATTGTAAGTATTTTTAATTTTCTACAAATTTTTTCACGAATAACAAAGGACTATATGAAGTGTTCGTTTTATGATATTACAATTTTTTCCATGGTTTTCACACCAATTTCCAACCCGTCTGATTATTTTCAAGTGACGGTGAAAAATAAATATGTATTGACACGTAAACAAAAGTAAATTATATCCAAATAAACATGTACGAGTAGTTCACATATTTAAATTTACCATGACAGTATTAATTTGAAATTTTTGATTGCATGTGTATGTACCCTCGAAAGGAATTTCTGGACAGTGTTTACAGTTATTAATCTGTTCAAAGCTCGCTAGCATTACATTTTTAAAAAAGCACCTGCAAAAGTTTGTTTGCTAAACTTTGTGATCAGTTAGTTTAATTTTATTTCTCTGCTTACCATGATTTGTGTTTAATCTAAATTAGAATTTTTTTACGTATTTTAATTAGATTCTCTTTATAAATGCATCAGATAAATAGATAAACTTTGCCTTGTATAAAAATGAGATTCTAAGCAATAAAACGTTTATATAGGTTGTAAAAGTAACAAGATTTTAAAACTAAATTTTAAAGGCAATAAACATTTAATTTTGTGGCAGATAAAAAGTAAATTATTTGCGTACTGCGGTGAATGTTCCTTCCAATTTCTTTAACTACGAAGACAGTATTATCACCGACTGAAGCAACCAGTCGATAATACCTTTCATAATATTCTAATGTCTTTTGATGTGAACGTTGTCTACGAAAAAATAAGTAAAGGATAAGCTGAACTTTTCCATACTTCCAATAAT
The DNA here is from genome assembly GCA_014611495.1 of Limonius californicus. Lineage (NCBI taxonomy): Eukaryota > Metazoa > Arthropoda > Insecta > Coleoptera > Elateridae > Limonius > Limonius californicus. Next base: position 14,539 of record JABXWE010040920.1, on the reverse strand, counting down.
ATAATTTATATATTATTCCAGAAAAGTAGTAGACTAAACTAAATTTACTGCCATAATTGTTAATGTAATCTCAAAACTCACATTAAAGAATATACTGTTCCACTATTAATTATTGGCAACAAGTTTAGAATAGGCAAGGCATAAAAATGCTGTATAGTTATTTCTAATTTTTCTACTAACAAATATTATTTAAGTAGTAATTATAAGTGATAAAATCCGCTTGATTACAACTAGGTGAGTTTCTTTAGTTTTCGCCGGATGGAAAAATCCATTTACAAAGTGTAGCACAAAAACCCACTTGTTATCTGGTGCGGCGCTAAACATTTATGTAAAAGGTGCTTTTCCCACAAAATGTTTACAAATTTATGTGGTAAAGCCGCTAGTTTATTATTCGCTTTTATTGGCAATCAGCTATGTTGCACGAAATGTACAAGTGACAAAGACATAATGGAGTAATAATTACTATTAGTAATAATAATATTATTACCATCGCTAGGCATCTGAGATGCAGAAATTACAAACAGAAGAAAACCAACTGAAACCCAGAAAGCCGACAATAATCCATTAAAAACCACAAATTCCAGGAAATAAAAGGCAATCGTCAAACTATCCCAGAAAAATGTACAGGAGCCCATATAATCCTAGAAAATAATATAAAATTAACGGAAACCCAACAAAAATCGAACCATGAAAATCTAAATAAGCCAATGAAATAAATTCAATGGACGTCCACTAAAAGCCCAAATAACCCCAAACATTTCACACAAATTCCTAGAAAAACACGTACTAAGAAAATACAGAAATAAAAAAGTAAAGTGAGAAAAAATTGTAAGAAAATTGTAATAAAAACGCAGAAAACTCTATAAAATCTAAAAGACTACAAAGTAGCCCAGAAACCCCCATAAAAATTAATAAACATAAACACGAAATCAAAAAACTTCGTAGAGATTCTCCCATAGTCTCAACAATAAAAAACGTTGCCTCTGCCATCTTCATTTCCGTTTTTTAATCATTAGAAATGTTCTAAAATGTTACAGTTCATGAATATTAGCGGAAATTATGGTTAATAAAATATTTTCTAAACATTTAACACATTTGTAAGCAAATATAGTTTGTTTGAACTTAAGGTATTAGTAATTATGTACGAGTAATAAATATTTTTAAATTGACAAATTAACACAATTTTTTAAATTCACGGTAAATGCCTAGACTATGCGTATTAAATGAAAAAAATAAAGGGGTGTATTTAAAACCGTCAGTTTATACTTCTGTTTTAAGGAAAAATAAAGAAGCATGTCATAAGAACACAGAAAGATAAAATGGTAAAACAACGGCTTCGTAACAATTGCTATAATTTAAGAACCACAAATCAAATTGGAATAACAATCAACGCCGATATCTCGGATTGGAATAATTTACATTTTTTGAATAATAAATTCAAATATTCTCTTTTTCTGCATAATTTGCATTTAAGCCTTTCTCCCCCGTATTCAACAGTTTCCAATCTATTTCTGCTCTTCAGTTCTTGATAAGTTAATATTATTGCAATTGATTCGGATTTAGAATGATAAAGCGCAGACTTGAAGCAAAAACTTTGGTGAAATGAAGGCGCTCTACTGTTGATTTAATCGTAGTTGGTTCTAACTTTCCAAATATGGATTAACGCTAAATTATCTTTGCATACTTCTCACCACGTAATGGATTAAGTAGGACTGTATTTACCTGCAGGGAACCGGAACGGCTCTAACTTTAGAAGGATTATTGGAACATAAACGCAGTTGATAATTACCAACAAGGATTTCAAAGTTATTTTGCGGTTAACGGAAATATTTCCAGATTATGAAACATGCCTTCGCTCAAATCGTTTTTAAGTTGTTGCTTTCTACTAACGCTACAAAACTCCACTTCCGGTTTTTTGTAACTTGTTAGCGCCAGATATCCTGTTTGTCAATTGCATTATATTCCCTGCTGTGTGTCCCACAACACACACAAAGAGATACTGCCAAAAATTCTTTAACGTCCAGCAATATAGTTAATAAAAAATTACAACTTTGGAAAACGTATCCAATAACTTTCTTAAGAAAACGTTTTCGTATCGCAGTTTCTCTTGGTATTAACTACAGAGTAAACTTGAGTCAAATAAGTCCTAACTAAATTTACTGCCGTTTGGTTCTGTTAACAGGTAAATCCCTGTAGCTTTAAGGGCCCTAGTGACCTTTGAATTATAGACAAGTAAGATTTAAAGAGTATAGAGGATGGTGGGAAGTCACGAATAATTTCGGCCAACTGTATTAACGAATATTCGTAACAAACTTAAATCTCGATAGACACATTTTTGCCACGATTTTAACCCTTCTCGCAACTTAACCAATGGTCCCCGTCACGTAATAATTATAATTCAAATTTACCCTGCACCTAGTTTTACATAACAGTTTATGTCTATTGTCTATCTCCTTCAGCAGTGTGAGATATTAAATCTGCAGTCTACTTTTCATTTAATAAGTAACTCCAACCCCAGATTTCTAATTAAACTGACTTGGTCTACAACACAGTCAACACAATTCTCAGTAAATATAGTCCGTAGAAAACAAAAATTGAAAATACACCAAATATACCCTATGATCTTGTTTAATTAAGAACATGTTTGCTGTTAATAAAAAGTATAATATCGCAATACAAAATATTATATATTTTGAGTACTATCTCATACCTCATAGATTTTAGAGACAGGTTCTTCGTTCTCAATTTTGCAAACTTTATTTATTGTACGAAACTTGTATGTGCAATGCATTTTTTTAAGACACTGGTCGTTATATACATTTGAATATAGGTTTTCAATTAATGCGTTATATATCATATGTTTGTTTGTTCGTAAGTAGTCGATTCTATTTGGGAACACAAAAAGATAATGTTACAAGCATATCTGCTACAGTGTTGAATTGTTTTTACATTACAGTGGAACTTCTTGAGGTGACTCAAAGCAGGCCAAAACTTGTGTTTCCTATTGCCACTGTAGCTACGATAATAGACATCCGTTCTACTTGCCATTTTCAATAACCAGTAGACACCATATCTAAAATTGAAATATTGTGAAATGATCAAAAAAATTATAAGAACTTGTGATACAAAATAGCCAAATGTAGTCCAAAAATATGATAAAATCAATCTATGTTTAAGATATATGTGGACTTAATTTAGGGAAATTTTTTCGCCTTGTTACAAACTGCCATCCTTTTAGAACATATTGCACAGAATCCCAATCGCAAAATGTATCTAAATTTCTCACATAAAGAACCACGCCAAGACTCTGCAGTTCGTTTTCCAGCATTCAGGTAGACGGCGCTAAGCCCCGTGGCCGACATGATACGAATACAATGGTTTGTCGATGTAAACACTATTTTTTTAATTTTTGGTGGCCAGGTCGCTTTAGGACCCTCTTAATTCAAAATTATGAGAATTAATTTCTCAAAATTATTCTTCAGAATGCTGTTCATTTACTAATGAACTACTAAGATGCAGCAATTCAGAGTTTTCTTCAAGTATGACGTTTAACTCGATTACTGACTCAGGACTCCAGAGAACACGCAAAATTAACCGTTTTCAGTTTTATTTTACAATCCGTATTACAAACATTTTATGTACTTTTTCTGTACGTGGTGACTCTATTTATTTATATCGCGACCCACTAAAGCAGTGGTTCCCAAAGTATGGGTATATATAGGGTTAGAGGGGTCACGGAAGGATTTCCAAAATAATACAAAATGCATTTTCAAGATATTTAATTCTGCCTTTCACAAAGTAAATAAAAATAAATAAAACTTGAAATATTAAAATTTTCAATAAATGCAAAAACCTAAACATGAAAACCAATTGCAAAGTAAAAACAATAATGCGATGTACCTATGTGCCTGTTTTACAGAAACTAGCTTTTAAAATCTGGGTGTTTCATTCGATACACACAATAATATAATTTTCAAATTCGAAGCAATTTCTTACTTTTGTGTTGATGGCAGTCATAGACGAGAAACTTAATTTGTAAAAATGACACCAAACACTTTATAGCTTTGTCCGCAAGATCGGGAAATTCTTGCATTCTTTTGGTCCAAAATTGGTCTACGCTCTGGGAAAATAAGTCTAGTTTCAACATTCCATTCCATGATATTTCAATACAGTCGTATTTCAAAGGGTACGTAAAACTGTCGGTCCCGGTTCTCATACGAACATCTTTGACAATCGTAAACCTTGTAGGAAATTCTCTTCTCTGTTCGACGGGTTAGGCTAGCCTCCTGCTCGGCATACGTGCCGCGCAAGAGGGCTCACAGAACCTGCTCCATTGTAGGTAATTAGCAGGCCATTTGCCTATACATAGAAGAAGAAGAAGATATTTCAATAACTTTTTCTTTCATGTTTGTCGAAATTTCAACTTGATCAACGGAATTGTCTAGAAACGGATTATGTATCCATCTGTGATTGTCATAAGCATTTTGAATTTCTTTGGGGAAACACGTACTGAAAATTTATCATGTGGTCATCCTTAACTAAGTCTTCCATGAGTTCTTGAAGACACTGGAAAGAATAAAACTTCTTTATTCCAATAAACTGAAATCGACCAGAAATCAAGTTTCTTTATAAATTCGCTAATTTTGTCCGTGTTTGCTATTATGTTAATATCGCTGCCTTGCAAACTGCCATTCGGAGTGTTTAAGTGCTCGAAAATATCAGCAAAGAAAGCCAGCCTAAGAAACCAAAGGGAACTGGAAAATATGTTCTCATGTTCCGGTTTCGCATATTTCAGGTACATCAAAAGTTCCGCTTTTGTCTGAAAAACTCTATTCAAGACATTACCCCTCGAAAGCCATCTTACTCCCGTGCGATGAAGAAGATTTGCGTATAGAGAACTCAATGCTTTTCTATTGATGGAATTTACCACTTTAATAGCATTTTTCAAAACACAATCAATTTTAGCAGGTAAAGATTTGGATGCAAGGGCTTCTCGATCTGAAAAAACAGCGTAACCATGTAGCATTTGACATTATTGCTTTTAATCTGACAATAAGACCATATCGATGTGCTGGCATAGCCTTTGCGTCACCGCTATCATATAACAATGCATTGCACAGGCAATCTCGTACTTACTAGTACTTTATATGAAAGCCTCAAATAAATATTTTCTGGTGATATTACCTTCTAATGAAGTACAAAATAAAATTTCGTCTGTAATATCATGTCCAGTATTGTATATTACAAATACTATAAATTGGACACAGTTGGAAATACCAACCGTGGATTTGTCCATCTGTAATGAGAAGTAAGTGCACTTCTTAATATTTTCAACAATTTGTGTTCGAATATCTTCTGCCATGTCACTTATTTTTCTTTGAATAGTATTATTCGAGAGGGAAATTGCTTTCAGCTTGTCACCCTCTTTTTCACCAACCTTTATTTGCGCCATTTCAATAGCTGCTGATAAAATCAGATCTTCGGCAATTGTATGTGGCTTACTGGTTTTTGTAATGAGAAATGCTACTCGATAACTTGATAGTAGTAAGTTTTCATTAGTAGTGGTTGCTAATGTAAAAGTGGCTTGTGCCTTGTGGAGGGAGTTTAGATTTCTTTCGAAGAATTCCACAGGCTTTTCTTGTTTGTCTGCATAATTGGTATTTAAATGTCGAAATAGCTTTTGACAACCTTCTCGACAAAGTAAGCACTGTCGTTTCTGGGAAATAACAGTAAAACCATATTTGAGATATTCAACGCTGTAAAATCTATTTTTCTTTGTATTCTTGTCACTTCCAGACGCAGAAGGTTCTAATGGCCGTTTTAGACAATTATCCACTTTTAACAAAACGAGTATAGCTCGTACGCAACGTTAAATATTTGTTATAAACCGATTGCACTCAACACACAGTCAGCAGTACAGCACACAATTTTGAAATGATGACTAATCTCATCGCGGTTGGTTGCGTATATAAACCAAATGAATTTTCCAAATTATTCCAGACCCATCTAGCACCCTACCGAATATGGTGGAAATTTCCAGAAACATGAAGAGCAAATAAATGAATTGCGTTACTTGGTAATAGGTAGCGTAAATTGGCCGTTTAACCGCTGATTCTGAATGAAGTACTAATAGAGGGGAGTCGCAAGAAATAGTTAGGGGGTCACGCTTTAAAAATGTTTAGGAACCACTGCACTAAAGGATCGCGACCCGCAGTTCCCTGTTCTAGATGATTATTGCAATGAGAATGGTTACTTCTCTTTTCCTGCTAATGCTAAAGTTAAGCAGAAACATTTTTTGGTGTGACTATTGTCAAAGAATTCCCAATAGTGTGTGTAGAATTTATACCAAACACGCAAAAATATACTGGGCGTTCCATTAAAGTTTTGAAGTAATGCTCATTTTTGATTAAACGAGACTTGTAACAAAGTTGAATTATTGTTAAAAATTGCATTTTACTCCATTGATTCCCGCTTTATTGAATTTTCTTACCTCAAACATGTATTGCAATACAAATAATGGGGAATATAATTAATTAACATTTGTTATCAATATTTAAAAAATGTGTGTTGCCTGAGTGTACTCTGAAAGAAAAATTCAGTTTTCTTGACTAAATCCATTACAGCAACTAATCATGACTTAAATAAAGATTACCTCAGTGCCGAACTTTTGTCGGCGATTATCTGTACAAAACAATCAACTGAAAAATATAGTCATTTACAAATCATTTGAATGGCGACGAATTATTCGACTCGTCTTTTTCTCTTTAATGATGCGGGGTTCCACGTTCCTGCTTATGTTAGTTCTAAAACCCTCCGCAAGTAGATTGCAGAAAACCCACATCATCATCGGGAAGCTCCCTTGCGTGTAATAAAGGTCAGAATTTGGGTTGCCATCTGTCACAGACGATTAATTGGGACTCCTAACCCTGACTGCTGAAAGATACCAGAACAGCATTCTATTCGAATTTGCAAACCAGCTCGACTATGATGAATTGCGACAGGTACTTCAGCAGGATGGAGTTCCCATTCATATGTTCCAAGATCTTAGCCGCTAAACTCCTACTTGTTAGATTATTTGAAAATATAATGTTCTAGGCTAGGTAAAAGCAAGAACATTCACAAAGTATGTTTTCTTAAGCACAAATTTTGTAGTGGAAGAAAAAATATAAAACTTTGCATAACTCTATAATCGTATTCTTCTTCTTCTTCAAATATCCCTTTCAATTTTTACTACTGTTTTATGACAGGGATGATAAGGAATTGTTTATTTATACAATTAATTGGCTACTAGGCAGCCTATCAAACTTTTTAACGTTAAATTGAACTTTTCTTGTTTTATATCCTATAAATTTTCGATAATGTACTGCATTATTTACAGATTCTCTACAGAGAATTTCTAATTGGCATTCAAAACACTCTCGATTACACCCAGTCTGGAAATGCTATAAATTCGCAAATTGTATTTGGATATTGTATTCCCTTCGTGAAATTAAAATATTTATTTAATGATTGTTCACAGTAGCGGAAATGGGCCGGCGATATATAAATAAACAAAAATAGTTTAACGTAAATTATAACATTTCAAATAATCGACTATGTTGATATACAGAAAATTAAACAAGCCGTTTTGAAGCACATAAATTGATGGTTTGAAATTAAATTATATTTAAAAAATGCCTTCGTTTGTAGAAACAATAAAGTATGAATGATTTTTCTTCTGGAGAATACACTTTAGCCTTAATTTCTAAATGTAAATCCACTTTATGTCAGTCACATATAATTAGATCAGTAATTCAATATATGCCAGGTATTTATGCTGTCCAATTTAAAATCATTTACCCTCTATGAATGCCTTGGAGCAGTAAAACAGACAAATTATATTATTGATATTTAAAATATTAATTTACGCATAACTGTTACACAGCATTAACAAAATATGTACCAACAATTATCATACACTATGAAAATATAATTTTTCAATAAACATGGGCCATCGCAAGCGGCACATGATTTAATGTACTAATTAATGAACGTTGCTGTATTTTTGTTCTTTGTTTAGCCAATGTCGGTCGGTTTTTCATCGTTCCACGCATTCTTAGTCGCATTTCTCAAACTACATGAAAACCAGTAAGAAGATCAGAAAGACACAGTTCAAAACTGTAGAGGGTCCGACATGTTTATCAAATATTTACGATCAGACGCTCATAACTTCAAATTACCGCTCTGTTACTTTAGGTATCTATAAAACTATTATTTCAGGTATAAATGTATTAAAAAGTATTTGCAATAACTTAGAACAATTTACTGTTTGTCTGATCTCGTCGTCAGATTTTAGCTCTGCCCGATCTGCATACCGTGTCGTTAAATTGTATGAAATAGGCAACGAGGTAAACAGAATCAAGGATTTTAATTGTACGCCATGTACGTACGTAACATTACCACCATCGGCTTACAGCAGTCAATCTAATAGTTGCAATTCAGTTAATCTGGTTTCATTACAAAACAGAATGAGAGGCATATTTATAATCGTAGTAGAAATTATTCGACGTTTATATTAATATCAAGATCAACTGCATATTTTTATGACACTACACTTGCATATACATGCTTAATTGAATATGCATTGTAATTGTATATATTTGCTCTTAGAAAGAAACGCGTGAGATAATGCTTTAAAATTTGGCATTGGTAGACCAATGGATTAGAAAATATACAACCACAAAAGTAATTATAGTTTTAATACAAAGTGAGTCGTAATAGTGCCGATCATAAATTTTCTAATTTTTATCTCATTCATTCATACTACCCCCCCCCCCCGGAACCGCTTTCGCATTACTTCAGGCGGGCGCGGGCGTCCCCTACACACTAAACATTCATCGCTGTGACCTCGAGCGGCAACGCGTATCCACACTACTTCACCGAAGCCCCAAGTTTTCTAATTTAGGGGCTATTTAAATGACTTAAAATAAGGTTCTTCTATTGTCACTGTATCTACGTTAATATGCGACCTTTCAACTTGCGGGTTTTTAACTAGTAGACAACATATAAACGAATGAAAAAAAAAGTGAAAAAATTATCGAAAAATCAAACATGAACTTATTTTAGGCTAATGCAAGGATGCGGTAAATTCAGGCTATGTTTACAAAATGCAGGGTGTTTCAGGTTTACTCTAATATTTACTCTAATACTTTAGGAAAATACTCTCCTGGTCATTTTGATTCGGAAAAATATGACATATATGCCTCTCACTTGCTTCCTAAGAAACATATAGGTGTCAAAGATTTGCAAAGCTAATCATTTGTTCGTTATATCTTCTACGAAAATGCAGCAAATCAAACAAAATCTTTTATCTTTAAATTATAAATTTTAAATATCACGGATGTTAATTATCTATTTATAATTATTTTTATTAAGACCAATTCAGCCAAATATCACAATGTTATAATGTTTTATTTTTATTTACAATAATTTAGTACATTGTGAAAACATATTAAAATTTTTTCTGTTTACGTTTCGCTAATTAATTAGCTTTTTCAAAACTAACAAGCATACATTTATTATTAATATCTAATAAGTTAAAGAGCAAAATTTTTGTATAATAATATGTCAAATATCAATAGTAAAAGGTGTAAACACACATTTTTAAACAATTATTAGTTATTTATAATAAATTACAGTTTCATATAACCACCATGATACATGTGCTTAACATGAGCGAACAGACAAAAAAAATCTTTTATGCGTACCTTGCTTGTGTAGGATTATTAGTTGCTTCAAATGTATCACGTCAGTGGCTTGCAGTGGGGTTACAACGAATTTATTTTAGGAAAAAAAGTACGCCACTGGGCGTTTGAATTGTTTCCCTATTTTTCAAAATTCCGATTGAATTTGGAATTAGAGACGTTTTTTACAGATTTTACATTTAATCCTCGTTTCAGAGATATTGGCAGTTTTTAAATGGCACGCAAACCCACTATGGAACAAAAAATATTTTGAGTTGGTCGTAGGAATACTAAAATAATTGTTTGAATGTCATTTGACGTAATATATTAAAAGAAAAAATGCTAAGATATTTTTACAAAACAGGGTACGCGGACATTTACTTTGTTTATCGTTTCTGCAATGGAAGTTCTCATGCAGCAGTGCAGGAATATCGATATTCCGGAAAGAAGAGTTTCTAACACGCGTGTGGGAGCCTGGACCCTGGACCCTGGACGCCGCAGTCACCAGATCTAAACCCGTTAGATTTCTTCTACTGGGGCTATGTTAAGGAAAAAGTTTACAGCATACCAGTTGCAACCCGCGACGAGCTCATTTTAATAACAGAAAATACCTGCAATGAGCTGAGGCAAAACCAAAAAATGTTGGCAAATGCCATAAATTCATTCATTCGACGTTGCAAAAAATGTGTAGAGAATGGTAAATTACACTTTGAGCGTCTTCTTTTATCTTCTCGTTTCTTGGAGTTATTTTGTTTACTTTCCTAATATCTCTGAAATTAGGACCTTAATCCAAGCTCTGTCAAAACTCGTCTTGTTCCAAATTCTATCCGGTTATTGAAAAAATGTGAAACAAAATTGAAAAAATCAAGAGACATACCTTTTTTCTTTTAATAAATCCGATATAACTCCATGGCACACCACTGATGTGATGCAATTGGAAATACATAACTTCAGAAAGTAAGCTTATACAAGAACGGTACGTGCACAAAATTTGATTTGATTTGCTCCATTTTCCTAAAAGATACAATGAAAAAATGATTTGTTTATCTAAAATTTTGACACCTTGTATCTTGCTTAGAAAGCAACTGAAAGGCATATATTTATTTCCATATTTTTCCGAATCAGTATGGCCAGGGGAGTATTTTCCCAAAGTATTCAAGAAAAAACTGAAACACCCTGTATGTGGACTTGTTTTAGTCAAATGCTTCCACCTTATTACAAACTGACATACTTTTAGAATATAATACACAAAAACCCCAATGTCAAGAATTATGTAATTTTCTTAAAATCAGACAAGATCCTGCAAGAAGGAGTATACTAAACATATCGGCATTTGCATTGGCTGCAGTTCCCTTTCTAGAGTTCATGTACATGGCCCTAATCTCCAGAAAGAACAGAATACAACGGTTTGCCAATATAAAAACTTACATTTAATTTTTTATTGCCCGGTCGGTTTAGGATCCCCTTAAACAGATAAATCTAAAAAAGCGTTTAACAGTGCTAAAATCATGTTGAAAACATGAGAAGCTTCTAATTTTAATTAAAATATAGAACATTTCCTTTAGATACATGAGGCCACGCAAATTGCTATGCTAGATTTTATTTCAGATTCAGTATTCATCACAAAATTTGTAAATGTGGACATTGTCATTAGCTTCCTGAATTCCTTTTTAGAACGACTATTATCGTATAGGTAAAGCTCCCCACTAACAAATACCCTACAAACGTAGACTATGTCATAAATACCTCCAGATTGTATCTAGAGTAGCAGCAGTTAATGTTATTTTTGCAATAATATCTATTAGTACATAATTTGTAAATTTAAAAATATTACAATTATGACCGGCTCAATTACATCTAGCCACCCACATAACTTTAAAATCATTCACAGCCAGAGTTGGTCACTATGCTGCATGAAATTGGATTGTTTAATATACATACAAACAAGATTATTAGCGAAGTGTGTCCTATTGTATTGGTAACCATTTCAAAACTCGTGGAATAATTTTACTTTAGGTTGTTTCATTGCAAACAGAACAGCTATGACTGAATTACTTTCCGTTCCTCTCCGTATCTCAAAAGCTACTGAGCCGATCTTTGTGAAATTTGACATGCCCAGTTACAATGAAAATTTATCTAGTCAAGCTTTTTTTCTAACCCTACACAAAAACGGGAATGGAACGTGTTTTATGTATCTTTTTTTAACAACGATTTTCAGGGTAGTGTCGTAGACCGTCTAAATTCGAATCGAATGACTTTTTATCAAAAATAAGGAAGTTACGATTTGCTGAAACTTCCCGGTTAGACAAAAGCCTTTTACACAAGTAACTTAAGTTATTTAAGCCTCTGGGCATTGACTTTTTATCAAGAAACCAACTGTAGGAGTGGTGCGTATTAATACTCGCTATTTTCAAAAACAATACTTTTCAAAAATAGCTTCAAGGATTTAATTCAAATTTTGTGATGTAATAGGGGCGACAAAGCCTTGCAAAATTTTTTTTATTTGTTAACAAATCTTATTTCTTCGGCCGATTAGAAATTCCGATTGAAATTTGAAAATTCTTTAATGTTCAAATATGTGTTAAAATCAAAATATGAAGAAAAATCTATGAGAGTGAAACAACTTACTATAACAATGGAAGTTTTAAAATGTTAGATATTTTCAGACATATTTTTAGAAGGAGGTGTGTGGAAACATTCAAAAGCCTTACTGTTTTAATTGATAATGAAGATCCTTCGACAGGACTTCGGTAAATTTTAACATTTCAAATTTAACGGCTTGAACGTGCTTATCTTTGCATTAAAAATATACAAGTTGTCAACATTCTATAGCTTCTAAAGCGCACATTTAAATTGCCGGATAAAAATATATCTACGAGGGCTGTTCTTTTTTCGCTGAGCCTATCTAGCAGGCTGTGATATTTTGAAACAAATTCTGCTTGACATTTTAACATAGTTATTTACAAGTTTAAATATAGTGAAAGTTGTCAAATATACTTAAAGGTTTTTAAAACACACAATTTTAAAGTAATCCTTTCTCCAAGAAATCATGGAATTGAATAAAGAGCATTATCGAGCTGCTTTTTTATAATATCACGCGCGGCTTAAGCCGTAAAGAATGTTTTCAGGAAATCAATCGAGTGTTGGGTGGTAAGTCGTGTTCCTTAGCTACCGTAAAGCGGTGGTACAATGAATTTCAACGTGGTCGACTTCCCTTAAATGGCAACTATCGAGCTCCTAAGCTAAAAACGGCAGTTACCGAAAAGAATATTGGTCTTGTACGAAACATGATTGAGGAGGACCGGCATGTTACTGCCAGGAGTATTCAAGCAGCTTTAAAGATTGGTATGAAAGCAACTGACACCATTGTACACAAACATTTCATGGTACGTAAGCTGTGTGCCCGTTGAATTCCCCACAATTCGCCTTCAGTTCAAAAAGAAAACCGTGTGGCATGGTGCAGATCTACACTGGATCGCTTTGACTATGGATCGTCTCATTCGGTGTACAAATGTTATGTTCATTTAAATTGTGCTACTCTGTCTAGATTTGAGTCATAATATTTTCGACCAACACATGTTCACGTAGCGTTAGTTCTTTAGTCAGTCCTCCATCTTCGTTGGCTCCGGACTTCCCAAATTCCATCTACAGGGGGCCGTAAATAAGTCGAGTACTACAGGGGCGGCTTGGGTTTTCAATGGGTGTCCATCATGTGTGATTTTCGTTTCGCTGTTTTACCGTGGGTTGAAAACAGAACTATCTACAAGTGTCGGATTTAGAAACACACTGGATTTTATCCCTGGAAAGGCAATTTATTGTAAAATTGCCGATCGCCTTTGGCGGATTAATATCGAGCCTAGTTCCTGTCCCCCTCGTAATACCGTTGGTGCGACGAACGCATCGAAGTTTTCGCCCTTGATGTTAACTCCATTCCATCCAGTCTTTAGGGGCGTGCCTGCGGATTTTCCCGCATCTTGTGAACGATATTTTGGCTATCTCTCTCTATCCCATTCATCGGAAGCTAAGGTAAAAAACTAGTTTCTTGTATGGTGAAAAGAAACCTTTTACGCGCTAACTTGCAAAATTCAACGTAATTGAACATTGTTTTTGCAACAAGAAGCGACCTTCAGTCGCCGATTGTCTTTGTTTGCACTGCTAATTGTAAAGAGTAATTTCTTTTATATTGTGTTATGCTTGTAAACTCCGAAGCCTCTGGCCACGTAGTTGTTTGAAGAATGTAAATATCGTGCGCCAGCAGCAGCGGGTTTGTTTCTTGAACGTTGAAATCAATCGTTTATAATATAGAACTATAAAAACGCCATTTGCAGTCATTTTTGTATCGTCATTTCCAATAATTTAATTATATGTGTTTTAAAATTCACTGCATCTTTTATTATTGTGTATTTTATATTTGTGAGTGCATGAATTTTGCAAGCGTTATAAACAGGAGGGAGGCACAAAAAGGTGAGTTCGATAAGCTGCTGGCTTCTCAGCCTTCCACGAGGACCTGCAATCAGCTGTATTTGGAAGGTGGCGCCCGCTAATTTTGACCTACTCTGTACACAACTAGAAAGATTTCCTCCTGTAAGCGATTTCCGCGAACTCCCCCTACTCCTCTGAGCTAAGCTGCAGGCCTTTCTCCACCCATCCGGTTACGGGTCAACGGAAAAGCTCGTTTGGCCCGTAACACAACATCATTACAGGCGATGAAACGTGGGTATACTGCTATGATCCCGAAAGAAAGCAACAGTCGGCAGTTTGGGTCTTTGGGAACAAATCGGCTCCAATAAAAGTTGTTCGTGAAAAAAGCCGAAACA
>JABXWE010040919.1:0-14854 GCA_014611495.1 Limonius californicus | reverse complement strand
ACCTTATCTGTAACTTAACTGATAGTATATTTATTAAATTGTATATTAATAAAAAATAGATTCTGTCCACTATTTACCCCACCAAAATATGAAAAAGTAGGAGACGGGAGGATAATTGTGGGCCTACTCTATAATAGTGGATAAACAAACATTTTCCACACCAAAAACTTTACATAAACAGCATGAATTTCCATGGTACTGATCCTGTAAAAGCGCTCAAACACATAACTAACCTTATCTGTAACTTAACTGATAGTATATGTATTAAATTGTATATTAATAAAAAATAGATTCTGTCCACTATTTACCCCACCAAAATATGAGAAAGTAGGAGGCGGGAGGATAATTGTGGACCTATTCTATAATGGTGGATAAACAAACATTTTCCATACAAAAAAGTTGACATAAACAGCATGAATTTCTATGGCACAGGTCCTGTAAAAGCGCTCAAGCACATAACTGACCTTATCATTTATTAAATTGTACATTAATAAATAAAAATAGATTCTGTCCACTATTTATTTTTTAAATTATCATTATTATGAAGCTTTCACAGGCCTTAGAGGTTACCCCACCAAAATAGTAAAAAGTAGGGGACGGGAGGATAAATTGTGGACCTACTCTGTAATAGTGGATAAACAAACATTTTCCATACCAAAATTTTGACATAAACAGCATGAATTTCCATGGTACTGATCCTGTAAAAGCGCTCAAACACATAACTGACCTTATCTGTAACTTAACTGATAGTATATTTATTAAATTGTATATTAATAAAAAATAGATTCTGTCCACTATTTACCCCACCAAAATATGAAAAAGTAGGAGACGGGAGGATAATTGTGGACCTACTCTATAATAGTGGATAAACAAACATTTTCCACACCAAAAACTTTACATAAACAGCATGAATTTCCATGGTACTGATCCTGTAAAAGCGCTCAAACACATAACTAACCTTATCTGTAACTTAACTGATAGTATATGTATTAAATTGTATATTAATAAAAAATAGATTCTGTCCACTATTTACCCCACCAAAATATGAGAAAGTAGGAGGCGGGAGGATAATTGTGGACCTATTCTATAATGGTGGATAAACAAACATTTTCCATACAAAAAAGTTGACATAAACAGCATGAATTTCTATGGCACAGGTCCTGTAAAAGCGCTCAAGCACATAACTGACCTTATCATTTATTAAATTGTACATTAATAAATAAAAATAGATTCTGTCCACTATTTCCCCCTGGGGGTAATTGTGTGCAATTGGACAGTAACTCTCATAAAAAGAGTGTAAGAACTGTTGTGTAATAATGGATATAGCTAAAATATCCACATTAAATATTACTTACATTTTTTATTAGCATTTGAGTAAAAGTGTTATAAACATTAAAAAACAAAATTAAACAGAAAAGTACTTCAGCAAATTGTGTTTCAAACGCTATTTAGTTCAGAAACTCGTAAAAAATATGTTTATCTTTGTAATCATTTAGTTTTCTCAGCAAATTCTTTATTTGTTCAAGGCTAAATATATTTTCAAAACAACTTGTAGAAATACAAATGTATCGTGCTGTTCTTGGTAGTACCGCAAGCACTTCATTTTGAATCGATTTTTATAATTGACCTCGGAGATTTGTGTAGTAAATGTTTTAGTGATTTCTTTCTTTGACTTTGAATTGTACGTAAACTCTACAAGTATGAAGCTGCAATTGGTACAGCATTAGGATTTATTTTGACTTCATCTTCATCTTGGCTAGCTGTATCCTCATCCTGGTAAGTTTCAACGCATTCCTGGGGGAATTCATCTCCCTCTTGGGGGAAAATTTTATCTTCCTTACCTGAAAAGTTTCATTTTCGTTTTGGAAAATCTCGTCTTCATCCTGCAAGTATTCTTCTTCATAAGAGGGAGTTTTTTCTTCGTCAAGGTTTTCATATTCAACTTCACTTTCTAAAACAATGTCTATTTCAGATTCAGATGATGTAGAATCGCACATCTTCTTTTGATGTTTGTCTTTTTCTCAGGGTTTTTTTGTAGGGGCCTTTGGGTTTAATGATCCTGATTAGGTTTTTATTTATAAAGCAGCATGTTCTCGTTCCTTAAGTATGCTTAATGCCCTCGAAGATGTTATCTCCCTATAATTTGAAATATTCTTTTTCTACTCTTTGATCAAATGCTTTCTATTTTAAATTTTCAGGAAGTTTTATTCCAATAAGATCTTCAAATTATTGTGTGCTTTCTGATGCAGAGGTGCCTGGTGTTGGTTCCTCGCCATGCTTTGTAATTTTCTTATTTTCTGTCTTTAAATCTTTTCAACGACTTTAGAGTGTGTCCACTATTTTATACAGAAATTAAATGTCCACTATTAAACACATTTTATACAATTCAGAGGGATAATTAACAGTGGATGTCCTGTGTGAAACTGGCTAAAGGTAAACACAGACAATAAAGTATTTTTTACTGGTATGGTTTACAACGACCAGAATATTTTTAGCGGCAAATTCAAAGTTTTTATTGGAAATTGTTAACCCCCTTTTCCCCTATTTATTTTTTTAAACCTGTTTTAAATTAATTGTTAATCGAATATTGAAGTGAACACTCTTTAGTAATAAACTACACAAACAAACTCATGTTATACAAAGTGCTTCTTGTGCTCAAATTTGGCTGTATCCTTGAAAATGTTTGGAAAAAATTTTTTAGAGTCAAAATATTTCAGAAACAAGTTCAAGCTCTTCAAGCTGTACCAGATGAAGTTCTACTTAAAACTGTAGATTTCTCACAAAAGTCGAGACATATTGTTTTGGCCTTTTTTGTAATATATCGCTCCAACTTTCTAAAAAGTAGGTTAGTTGTATAAAAACTAAACAGAGTTATGGCGCTTATTTTGTTTATTTATTTATGTTGTTTTACTAAAAGAAATAAATAATCAATAGCTATGTCGAATACTTTTATAAGGTTGTGAGAATAAGCACTATTTAAAACTTTTTTAGATTTTGAAATTAAATTATTTAAATTTTTTATCCACAGAAACATTATGATCGCTTATTCTGAATACTTTCCTAAAATTTACATCTTTAAAAATAGTAGCGAAACAATTTTACTTAATCACTTTCTGACCTTATACGTTCATCTTCATTATGCAAACTTTTCAACCTACGACTATTCCCACAGTGCATTTTTTGTGCCATTTGCATTTTTATTCCTCTCAACGACCACTTATTTGGAATTAAAATCAAATATAAAAACCTAGTAGCCGCGGGACTTCCTTGATATTTCAATTACGAGTATCTCGTGAGCCAAGCCATCACGGCATTCCCAAAATTGTTTATTTCTGAAAACAACTAAGTTCAGGACTGAAAATGTGCCTCTGGTGTACTTAATTCACCCCAACATCTGTTAAAATAAATCAATCTTCCAGTAGTTCAGGTCGTTTGGAGCTCAAGTGTTGCTACCGCTAAGAAGAATAGATTAGGCCGCACCATAGAAGAAACATTGTGTGCTAAGAAACATTGAAGTGTCAGAGTGTAGGACGACTATTAAAAAAGCAAATACACTCGAAAACGCCTCTATTAATCCATCTGTCACAACTACTTAAACACATATCCGCCCACACCGAGTCAATAGTTAATTTCAAGCGTATTTATAATAAAACGTGTGGAACTCGAGGCCTACAAATAATAAGCAAGCCGCGAGCGGCGGTTTTTCTCTTAAATTAAGCGTTTATTATTTGGACTGCGGCTGTACAAGTTTACCTGACACAAAAAGAGCGTGTGGGCATTTATTTACTGATTGCTGTGTAATAACACCAAATTAATTGACGAGAAACTGCCTTTTGTTTGCTTTGTTGAATTTTTAAATAATTACCTACTTAAAACATTCTCTCGTAAATGGTACATAACTTAAGGTTAACTTTGTATATAACCTGTTAATTAATATCTTGTTTGTTTCAGTTACAAATAGTATAATAGAAGAGGCAACATATTCGGGAATAATCGACCCAAGTGCGGAATGGCATACGCTAAATCATCGAGGCCCAAAAGCTCGAATTACATACAGGGTGAGGGTGAAGTGCGACAACCACTACTACAACGCCACCTGTACCAAATTCTGCAGACCAAGAGATGATAAATTTGGACATTATCGTTGCGATGTTAACGGTGATAAGGAATGCATAGAAGGATGGAAGGGTGTTAACTGTGAAATTGGTAAGAATTTGAATATTTTAACTTTCTTAATACCAGAAATGTATTTTATTCTTTCGATTAATGGGGATGTACATGCATGTACGTATAGTGGGTGGCATAAGCAGTCGGGGTCCCGAGCCCCGCTATATCCTAATGCACAACTTCCTAATAAAAGTTTTGCCTGTTTATATTTATAAAAATTAATAAAACCGCCAAAAAAACACCCTGTATTACTTTATTTTCTAACTACCTGGACAAGTTTATTCCCTCGTAATATTCCGAATATTTGCCCAGTTATTATTCTACACAAAAATGGCATTAGGGTGTGTGCCATTACAGCTTCATTAGCTGGCACGTTCTGCTTCTAAACAACCTCAATTGATCTTCCGATCGGAGGGAATTTTTCTAAGCCCTTCGCTAAGATTTCAAGCCCCGATAAAATGCCGGTACATGCGGTTTGATGGCAAGTCGTTGCCCTGTAAGTACTGATAGATCTTGTTGGCATGTTCTTCGCTCGCTAATTGTAATGATCGTTAAGCAGCAGCAGACTCTCCTAGAACTGAAAAGTTGTTAAGATCTTGCAGTGTATGAAAGCTTCCCATAAATTAACTGTATAGGTTTATCCGCCTTGGAAGAGCTAATTCTGCCGAGTAAAAGAGAACCAAAACTTCCTACTCCAACGTATATTAGCTGAAAAATATTGAAATCAAATTTTCTCCATGGGAAGAAAGGAACTTATTGAAACAGATTTATTTAATAGACTCACAAAGAGCAAGATAGATATGTTCTCATGGTTTCAATTGTGACCGGGCAGATATGTTTTATTGGCTTAGATAATTTATGGCCCTATTTAATAGCTTTAAATATGTATTAATTATGATGTGGTCTTCCCACTTAACTTTCTTCGGTGGGACAAAGGAGATTCTACAAAAACTCAAATCTTTAATCTTATTTTACCCAATTCTTATATGATTCAATTCTAGTGCTAAACAAGTTTTAGGCACATCATTTAGTTGAGTGTTTTTCAAACTGTTTTTCCGTAATTCGCAGTAAAATATAATTTTACATCGCAACGTTAACCACACATACAAGCTAGTCGGTTTAAAATAATTCCCACTTCAATATTTGATGAACCACATAGAAGAAAAATAAATTTAATGTCGGGTAAAAGGATACTAAACAGCATAATCAGCATTAAGTTATCATCTTTAAAAAATGTCAAAATAGCACTATGACGTTTCTGGCATACTTAATTAGATTTTCAAAATGCCATCTTTTCACGCTAAGAACATTTAAATAGGTAAATTATGTAGGAACTGGTGTATTAGGAATTTGGAAATCTCGTAAATTTCGAAATATAGTTATTGTCACATTACTATAATTTTAGTGTTTATCCTTCTTTTAAAATAGTTCTCTATTCATTAGTATTTTAATACCAAATTGAAAACTTTGCGGTTTCAAAAATAAATGTGTAATATTTTTAAAGAAACACCTGTTTGATCTTTTATTCTAAATGTAAACCACACCATTGTAACTATTACATTACTTCTGTGAACTCTACCTCATCATTCCGCTAAATTATATAACAAGTTTACAATCTAGTTGTTATTTATGGTGTATAAATCAATATTTATTGCCATGTGTGCAGTTTTTGCTACGGATGCGTCTAATACGCTGTACTATAGTATATAGTATTGTATTATTTATTATTACAGCTACAAATTTATTTCGAGCATATTTAGAAATTACACTCTAAAGGAACTAAGTTCTTCACCTGTATCCTTTGTTCTCTGTGCCGTTCATAGCTTCTTTCTGTTTTTTCGCCCAATTTATATAGTATTTACACACCTTCAGTGTGTCTTGTACGTTCAAAAAATGAATATGTTGCATTTTCTGTATTATTATAATTCAATTCAGGAATGTCAGGAAAAAAATTGACAAATAACGTTTTTCTGGATATTTTCTTTGAAAATACGCATCTATAACTGGTATATTTCTTTAAAAGTTATTCAATCTATATTTTTCTTTTTAATATGCTTATTATTTTACCAAATTTTATTTAGAAAAACTCTTAATAACAGCGCTTTGAAGGTAATACAATCTGCAAATAATCTATTTCTTGAGTTGCTATTATGATTTCAGCTATGAGATACAGAAAACCATAACTGCTACATTCACATGATATTTAGTCCTTTTAATGTTTGCTTTCTTTTAACTTTAAAATAGAATCGTAAATTAAATATAAAAACATTGTGATGATAGAAAAATAAAATTAACAGTAACAAGGCAAATGCGCAAATGGTGGCAGCGTTCTCGCTTAAGTTATTTTTGTTTTCCTGTTACTAGTTGTCAAAATTCCAAAGACACTATAAAGCTATTGTCAAAATTACAGATTTTGTACAAAAAAGAAAAAATATATGTAGAAGCACGTATTGGCCTTAGGAGTTAACCATATTTTGCAGAGACTATAATTAAATGTTATTGCGGATCTTTGCAATTTTTCCTTTTGGATCATTAACGATATTTATATTAGCTCTGAATCATTCATAGTTTTAAAATTTATTCAAGCAATCAACCAGTTTATTAGTTATCATTAAAAAAGTCAATTCCGCAGAGTTTTGATCCCGATGGTCGGTCGTGTAGTGACCCCTAGCGTGTCTTGGTCAATGAAACATTATTTCACGGGAGATGTTTAATCGTCATTAACTACCTACGTACATCCCGAGTTTCGACTCGGCAAGGTAGTGCTTGTTGAGAAACAGCATGGAAGGCAGCTTATTAGAGCTTACTTTACACCCAGCCGTGTTTACTGCTAACTTAATAGGGGTTTTGCTGCCAGGACATGACACCGATTGACTGCCTATTGGCAATCGATGCGATAATGCACATGCAGAGTGCAAAGCGCGGTGTAAATCACTTTTACCGGACAATTAATTTCTCTACAAATCAAGCAGACGTGTTTCATTGTTACGTGTTTGTTTTCTTGTTACTCTGCAGTTTCCCTGCACGTTCGTGTCACGTTGTTTGGACTTATTTGTAACGAAGTTGAAGATTAACTTTTCTTTGCCAGCGTCTATGTTAGATTAATTTACTCTGTTAGTTATTATACAAATTTGTATTCTAACATCAACATTTAAACTGCTAGGGATGTTCATTAAATCCCCGCGCCTGGGTTTCAGACGTGCAATTTCCTCGATAAAGATTATTTTGCACTTTCCTTCAACAAACAGGCAGTAGAAAAAATCCTAAGCAGGACATTTAAATGTAAATATCCTGTGATGCCGATGGTCATTACATTTTTTTGTTGCAGCTGCTTGTAAGACTGGATGTCATCCTGTTCATGGAAGATGTGATAATCCTGGCGAATGCAAGTAAGTACACTCTTGGTGACCTCTATCTTAATTCAATGTACCTTCGTTGTTTTTTAAAACCCATTATAATATCAATATAGATTAGACAGCCTATAAAATGGTAATTTAAGATTATTCTGCGAATTCCTTTACTAAGCAATAAAAATAGATGTTCAAGTAATCATTGAAGGTAACAGTGTTCAATGACAAATTGACTACAAGTATTTTAAAATTTACAAACTTCGTATACCTACTAGCTGAATTCCCAAATTGTTTTTAGAGTTGACTTGGCCACTCCAAATTTCTTCTGAAAATTAAAATGAGACTATTGCTTCATCGCGAATAAAACTGTAACATTGTAAAATAAGTTAAAGTAAAAACGAACGAATTGTACATATCGTAATGTATTGTATTTTGTAAATTATATCAATACGGCTATTTTACTACAAATTTAACATAAACCTAGGAAATATTTATATATTGTGGTACTATACAAAATAAATTCCACAAAATGCAATACAAATTCAACTAGAATATTTATATTTATCCAATGAGAAGTTTATTTACATCAATTATTTTGGAACCACATCATTTTGATATTACAAGTTTAATAAATGCCCAAAAAAGCTGCACAAATATTCATGAATGCTGTAGCCCTGTCTCTTTAAATTTTGTGTAACTACGGAATTTTTTGTTATTCACAAACTCAACACAAAAGTATAAAATACTGCGACAATCCTAAAAATACCCTAACCATACAAAATATTAGTAAAACATGCATCAATACGCTTCTTTTTTTAAGTTTTACGTAAAATTAAAATGTATTTCGTATTACACTACAAATTTACAAAGTTTTACAGCATACGAACTATACATTACAAACCGTATATATACTATTGTACTTATGTATCAATACGGTTCTGTTTCGTAATTTGAGATTAACTAAGAAAATAGCTGCTTATTGGCGTAAGTAACTAAATGTTGTTCTATAATGTGTCCACACTATCGGGCAAAATTGTACCAACCAGGTCATTTGATTCAATATGTATTAATGCGACTCATATGTGACATAATATGTAGATTAAAGAAATATGTAATATTTGTGAATAAGGTGTACAAAATACGTAAGCAACGATATCCCGATTGTCTACAACATGTATATTTTAAAAATATGTATAAGTACGGTCCTGTTAGTTAGTACAACCAATGCCTTTTGCTCTTGTTCAATTTTTTTTTGCCTCCCCCATAACACTATATAAAGCTCCAAGTGTCTACGAACACGATTTATATTAAAATATATCGCGTTTTTGGTATTACCAACTTGAACTTGTACAAACTACTAAAACTAATCTAACAATATTATATATTGTATATCTTAGAAATGGGAAAATGCATTAATGAGTCTTTACTTATTAATTAATACAGATGTTAACAAAAAGGAACAGATTTGCCATTTCCTCCAGATTTTACATCAAATAAGAAGTAATATCATTTTTTCAACTTTGCAAACTTAAAATGTGCTCTTACACCATATATGAAATTAATTAACAACACATCTGAGTATTTCAGCTTAAAATTGTACAGCGTGTAAGAGAAAACCGAATAAAATAGAACACATCGTGCATAGGCCCTAAATATATTCCTGTTGCCTCGAATTTGATAAGGAAATTTGTAATGTTTGTTAGTGTAAGAGCTTAAAATAGTACAACGTGTATACACATTATCTAAAAGGTAGTAGTACGGCCCTATTACTCCACATTTGACATAATCTAAAAAAATACATAAGTACCTACCAACAAGTTTATAATAAGTTTGTAATCTAAAGAGGCAGTAGGAGCAACATCACATGATCTTTAAATTAGCATAAATACAGCCCTGATGCTACTCCCCAATAGATATATATAAGAAAATAGTTTATTTTTGCTATTGTCGTCGATCAAAGAGAGTGCATGAGGGGGCTGGAGTAAGGGGATTTTAATTCCTAGAGGGAAACGTAATAGTATGCAGTCTACCACCTGCTTTAGATGCCAAAACAGGAAGATGTTAAATAAAAATAAATCATAATAAATATCCTATATTATCCTATATACCTGTTAAAACCGTAATTCAACGCCATTGTTGATAACGATTTAAAGTTTTCTAATATTTTATATAAATATCTTTGTTTGTCAAGTTATACTTTCTTAATACTTCAAAATTATCTGAATCGTTTACAAGGGTGCATGTTAAATAATAAATAATTGTATTAGTAACCTAAATTCTTTTATTATTTTTTATTCCTCTAAGCCATTACAATGACGTTTTTGAATTAGAATTCGGAATTTTTGTATATTTATAAAATTATAATACAAGAAAGTGTATATTTAATTATAAAAACCGCCAATCAGATCAAATCGTGTTGTTATCACTTTTGCATTATTTTCTACTGTACTTTAGTCCAGCATATTCTCAAAGGGAAAAAATGTTTTATAATGCAGAATAGTAAAACAGAGATGCCCGTATCAATCATCGATCATGCATTCTCATTAGGTGACGATAATACTATACACTGAGAATTGTACACGATATAGAATCTAACCGAATGAAAGCAATATAATCAATAATATATTTGTTTTTGTATGACTTACAGCCGCGTTACTCGAAATCAGTATACAATCAGAAAACATTTTTACTTTTTCTTTATTGTGGTTTAATCATTATACAATACTTAAATACCAAAGAACTAAAAATAGAATGAGAAGGTCGATTCTGAACTGGTATAAAAAAAATAAACTTACCAGCACGTAAAACTGAAATTGTGTAAACCAGAATTCAGTGGTTCCCAAGAGGTGTGTCGCGAATCTCGAGAGGAACGCGACACACCTCTTGGTATCAACTGAGCATTAAACAAACCACTAGAATACACATTTTATTTAGAGAAGTCAGCAGATTGGTATGTTAAACAAACATACAACTAGATTTAATAATAAAATTATTTTTGTTAGATGGTTTGAACAATTTTTTCTTCGAGGACATATATCTCTCTAAGTATATTTCTGTTAAAGATTTTGAATTGATTGTGATTTACGATATTTAAATCGATCTTTAAGGGACTGCGCTACGTGTTTCCTGTTGTCACCATAGCTACGTTAATAAGCAATCTTTAAGAACATAATGCACACAACCCCAATCTCATAATCTATCTGACTTTTTACCAGTTTACTTTATCGTATATTATACGTATTTTCTTTGACGTTGGCTGCAGTTCGTTTTCCAGCGTTTAGGTAGACGGCCTTAAGGGTTTCACCCCGTTTCAGCGGTCCCCGTTTCAGCGGTCCCCGGTTTAGTGGTCCCGTTTCAGCGGTCCCCGTTTCGGCGGTGACCCGTTTCAGCGGTCCCCGTTTCAGCGGTCCCCGTTTCGGCGGTAAATTGGTTCAGCGGTTTTAATATCAGCATTAAAACTGATAATATCAACTTATGAACCAGGAAATTCTGATATCCCGTATAGGAGCTTGTTTTAAGTAATAGTTCACTTTAGAACTAAAACTGGGTTAAATATTTAATAAGAGCTCCCTTTTGCAATATGACCGTAAAGAAAAACAAATTGAACAAGTCCAACAAATTCAACAAATCCAACAGATCCATCAAATCGAACAAATCAAACAAATCCAACAAATAAAACAAATCAATGAAATAAATTAAAAAATTAAATTAATTAAAAAATTTAAATAAATTAATAATTTAACAAACTAAAAGAAAGAACTGTTATTAAATATTTAACCCAGATCAGTTTTAATGTGAACCGAAAACAAGCTCCTATACGGG
Organism: Limonius californicus; assembly: GCA_014611495.1. Lineage (NCBI taxonomy): Eukaryota > Metazoa > Arthropoda > Insecta > Coleoptera > Elateridae > Limonius > Limonius californicus. The sequence goes on along the minus strand of JABXWE010040919.1, from coordinate 3,515 downwards.
ATATCAGAATTTCCTGGTTAATAAATTGATATTATCAGTTTTAACTTTTAATGCTGATATTAAAACCGCTGAACCAATTTACCGCCGAAACGGGAACCACTGAAACGGGTCACCGCCGAATCGGGGACCGCTGAAACGGGTCACCGCCGAATCGGGGACCGCTGAAACGGGACCGCTGAACCGGGGACCGCTGAAACGGGGACCGCTGAAACGGGGTTATGCGGCCTTAAGCCCCGTGGCGGACAGGGAAACGAATATAACGATTTCTCGATGTAAAAAGTTACTTTTAAGTTTTGGTTGCCAGGTCGCTTTCGGATCCCCTTAAGGAGACAATTAATAAAAAAATTGTTAAAAGAATTTCATTCTGGGGAACCCTACTCTTATTCCATCCAAAATAATACAATTTAGTGTACAAAAACCAGCCAATACCAATCAATTTGCAAAAATAAATACAATTCCAACAAATATTTGAAGTTATTAAGCAAGAAGACTAAAATCATCACAATTTATAAGAAAAATTCCAATAATATTTTCGTAGATTCCATCAAATTCAACAATTTCTCGATTTGATGGCTGGTAGTTGGACTTCCAGAAAAACGCTATATACTAAACATAAACATACTGGTAGTCACGATTTCCAAACTACCACCCAAGGAGCGGTTAGTAATGGACATTCAAGAGTTTCGTAACGATTGGTCGTGTCTTTTCATTGATCTAGATATCCCATACGACGTATGCGTTATCGGGCCGACGTTGTTGCGTTCCTCTTTTTTACAGCGAACCTTTTCACAGTTAAATATGGTTTCTTAATTATGTATTGTGTTACTAATCGGGTTCGGCTAGGAAATGTTTATTAGCGTTTATTGTCGGCGTTAGATTATTTAGGCAGATAAAATATTAACTTCAACTTCCGTTATATTGGCATGGTACGCCTACCACTTTCTTTGTAATTAAAGCTAGTCTCGTTAAGCTGCTCACGGTTTCACAGATTGTATCTAAATTTGTATGTGCAGCCGTCAGCCTTTTAAATATTACCTACATCAAACAACAAGTTTAAATTCAATATAGCTCCAGAAAAAGCAACTCCGCCCGATAAAAAGCGCCCGTTTTTTGCAATAAAATACCAATATATCAAATAAAAAGTACATAATGAACATGCGAAGACAAAAAAGATGTGCCTCGGGCCGAGCAAGTTTTACTGCCAGCAACTTAGCCAATTATTGAAGATAGTCCCCTTGTTTTGGCTGCACTTCATTAGTGAGAAATTTTGTGGCTCGGAATTTATACGGTCAAATTTGCTACACATGCTGAGTTTTACGAGCGCATTGTGTTGCCTAAAGAAAGAAAAATTGGTCGTGAATTTCTTGTAAAACGCTAAAGAATTCCTTCCTGATTTTGGTTGCCAATAATTATTCGTTGAGGTCAGCGTGAAAGTTCAATGGCTAGGTTATTTACGATATATTGTAAAGGTTTCCTATTCTTCTTCGAGTGCTTTATCCCTTACGAGACGTAGCGGTCTTCTTTCCTATGCTGGTGTTGCGTGTTTAAAGTACCACAGACATAGAGGACTTACAGCTTAACTTGGCCTCCGATCTACAGGAAGTGTAAACACTCCTACTCCAGAGAAAATTTACTACGCAGAATAGTTCGCTGGGTTGCCATTGCCTTGCGAGGGAGAACGGCCGTTAAAAATCTGATATTTCGGTACCGGAAATTGAATCTAGCACCTTCAATGTGGAAGTCTAACACATCAGAACATTACTTAGAAGATATCTAGGAAACTTATATCGTAGCTCTCAACCATACAGAAGATGGACAAGGTTATTGAGACAATGCAACCTAATTAAACTGAAATTCTTCTATTCTTCTATTGCAAATAATATTTTCATGTTCTCTAAATTTCGACTTATTTTACATCTGTCAATTGCTAATTTTCCTTACTTTAATTTTTGTTGTTATATTAACATTTTGACCCGAGTTAATTTCTAAATAGAGTTCTACAAATATGTAGACTGTTTTATTCAAGAACACCTTCGTCAGACTTAAGAAGATACCAAAATTACCCCCAAACTCCATTCAAACTAGATTTTACTGTTATAGTCTAGCAATTCAATAAATGTAAACGAGCCTTCGTGCCCATTATAAAAAAAAATAAATTAATTTCATCTTCACATCTTAACTTCATTTTCTCACTAATCTGCCAGCAGGATTCTGACTGAACAAGAAGCACATTTGCGACACGTTTCCGCCCAAAAAACGGGAAAATAAACAATTTGTAAACTAAAGCGAAACAAATTTGCACCTACACTGTATGTTTACAAACTAACAATGTCATTAGCGACAAAGCAGTCAGGATACACATGGACTGGAACGGAAACTCAATATTAACTAACACATTAGTCTGTTATTTCACAAGCAAAAAGCGTTGCACATTTTCAATTAACAGTTAAATAAATATTAGCTACATTTCAGCGGATATTTTTAATTTAGTGGAGGAAGCGGAGACGTTTGGTCCAATTTTTTTAAGCAAACCAGGACAAACAATTTATAAAATAGGTCTAATGTTGTAATAAAACAGAATGGGTTCAATTTAAATCTCTTTTCGCGTTTTTAAAACCTACAATATAATTATCTAGCGTTTAGAATGAAGGTGATACTTTCGGTAATAAAAGTCAGTAGAAAAGAAAAAGAAAAGAGAAAGAAAATAAAGAAAAGAAGGCAATCAATAAGCGAAAATATACAATACGTGGCACAAGAAGAAAGAGCAAAAAAAATAATTCATACAAAAATAAGTACGAGAAATGAGAAACATGGGAAAAAGAATATGTAAAAGCAGAAGAGGGACAGCTGCAAATGAGAAGAATTAGCAATGAGAGAAAAGGGAATGCTCAATAGAATTACATAGCAAGAGTAAAAATATAAATATCGTTTCTGTGTATTGTACAACCAAGATTGCACCGCATATCAAATTATAAATATTTAATTACATAGCATTACATAACTATTTGTAGTGGAATAATAAGCGAAAACCCAACATGAAAGAGAGAAAGAGGAAGTTCAGAAAAGTTAGACGGGGAAAGGGATGAACTGTGAAAGATAATAACAGAAAGGACCTAAGAGAGGAGGCGAAAATGTAAGTAAAGCATCGTAAAAATAAAGAAAGAATTACAATCTATATCTTGTAATCTTGTAATTGCAAAATGACAGAAATAAAACATTATGCCAAAGAAATAAATAAGAACGAGAAGTAATTTAGAACTCAGAGGAAGAATAAAATAGGAAAACAGAGAAAGGGGAAGCGGATCTAGAGACCGAATAGGGTGGAAGAAAAAAGAGGTATAAGAGAAATTAGAAAAGCCTTAAAGGGAAATCAGATTACCACAACAAATGTAAAAATAAACACTTCTTGGTCTTGGTTATGATTATAGTAAGAGTTCTAATAGTCATAAATATGAAATGATATAATAGTTGAAATAAAAATGAGTGATAGTGTATTAAATAGAATAAAAAATTAA
>JABXWE010040917.1:0-33276 GCA_014611495.1 Limonius californicus | reverse complement strand
AATCCCGAATGACAAAAATCTCGAATGACAAAAATATCGAAAGACAAAATCCCGAAAACAAAAATCTCGAATGACAAAAATATCGAAAGACAAAATCCCGAAAACAAAAATCTCGAATGACAAAAATATCGAAAGACAAAATCCCGAAAACAAAAATCTCGAATGACAAAAATATCGAAATACAAAATCCCGAAAACAAAAATCTCGAATGACAAAAATATCGAAAGACAAAATCCCGAAAATAAAAATCTCGAATGACAAAAATATCGAAATACAAAATCCCGAAAACAAAAATCTCGAATGACAAAAATATCGAAATACAAAATCCCGAAAACAAAAATCTCGAATGACAAAAATATCGAAAGACAAAATCCCGAAAACAAAAATCTCGAATGACAAAAATATCGAAAGACAAAATCCCGAATGACAAAAATCTCGAATGACAAAAATATTCGTTTCCAATCCTAGATATAGGTTTCAGAGAAAGAATTGTAGGGATTAAAGGAAGGATGGCATAGGCGGTTTAACGAAGTTGTTTCAGCTAACCATCCAAACATTTGGAAATTGATTGACTGCTTACAAAAAGGAACACTACATGACGTGACATGATATCACAATTGAACAATATATTCAGGGAAGAAATGTATTTGCACAGAAGAAACATTACAGGGACGTGACAATCCGGCTGCAAAATTGTGCTGCTCGATATGCTGACACCAACAGTGTAGATTTTTTAAGAGAAGTTGCCCACGATTTAAACTTTGATGTATAATTTTTTCCACTCGCATGTCCAGTGTATACATTTATAATTAAATGCAATAAAAATAAAACAGTAACTTTTAAATAAAATTAAATAGGATCATATCAGAGATATGAAAAATCGGCGCAAACGCGGAAACGTAGGTGGCGTTGCATATTGTTGATCTTTCAGGCGCGTATTCTGACGTGAATCACGCTGTATAATACGTATACAACTTAATAACTACAAAACCTGGATTATTCAAGATTTTTGTCATTCGAGATTTTTGTTTCCGGGATTTTGTCTTTCGATATTTTTGTCATTCGAGATTTTTGTCATTCGGGATTTTTGTTTTCGGGATTTTGTCTTTCGAGATTTTTGTTTCCGGGATTTTGTCTTTCGATATTTTTGTCATTCGAGATTTTTGTCATTCGGGATTTTTGTTTTCGGGATTTTGTCTTTCGAGATTTTTGATTCGGGATTTTTGTTTCAGGATTTTCACCTACAACCATCATTGACAACCTTTTTGTCCCACTGCTGGGCATCGGCCTATTCCCTGTCACGTGTTTCTCCTCAGCGCTAAGTTAGAAACACGGGGGACCTACAGTTTAACGTCGAATCCGAACAACAGAAAATCCAGAGAAGATTTCTAGCATTGCGATTCCACGGTTGCAGGCCGGATTGGGAAATTGTGTGTGGCGAGTTGCATACAAGATTTTATAAATCTGCATAGTAATACTTAGGTTTCGAACCCAAACCAGAATTGACGTTTTACTCAGAAAGCGAGCGCTTTACCAACTGAGCTACCATCACACTTTGTACTATATGCCGGGATATTGTTAACATCTGACAAGCGTGCATGATTATAAAATGCAGTCAAGCCGTCCTTCCGAGAAAATTCGGCAACATAACATGAGAATCCCTGTGTTACTATTCTGCTCAAAAAACAATGTGGCTAAACCGGGGACGGAGCCATTTCTAAACTTGAACTCTAAGCTTATTATATCAGTTCAGAGGTGCTGAACTGCGATTTATTGGCACTGGGAGTTTTGTTTTGTGCTCTGCTATATCATTCGCTATAGCTGAGGTAAGTACCCATAGAAGAACTATTTGGAGTAAACTCTTTTATTATGTTTAGGACGCCGTTCCTGCATTCCTCTGTCAGCCATCGACAATACCAGTACTTCAGAAATACCTCTAAAATGGTCATACAATGTAGCTTTTAAAATCAGTATTATGGAATATGGATCAACGGTAGATGCAATCCACACGTTAACACAAATAATAAAAAAAAGTTATGAACATGACATTGAAATATACATAGACTTCTGGCAAGCGTTCGAGTCCATTAATAGACAGCAACTATTGAGAGAAATGAAAAACATACAAATACCAGGAAAGTTAATTAGACTGACAAGAATGGCAATGGCAAATTCTACAGCAATGAAGGTAACACAACGAAATTAATATACAAGTGGGAGTGATACAAGGAGACGACTTTCAGCCACTCTATTTAATATAGCGCTAGAAGGAGCCATAGCAAAGTGGGGAAATAAAACGATAACGCACAGCTCTACACAAATAATTGGGTACGCTTACGACTTAGCGCTTATAGCAAGGGACAGAAGAAGCCTAGAACAAAAGGTAGTGGGACTCATAAGAAGCTGAAATCAGAGGTTTAAAAATAAATGAAGAAAAAACAAAATACATGAAAAGCACAAGAGGAAGAGGAAATTCAGCGGAAATGAAGGTAGGAAGATATAGCTTCCAAAAAGTAGAATATTTCAAATACATAGGAGTAATGGTAGACGGAAACAACAAGAGAAGTCCAGAAATAACAGAAAGAATAAAAGCAGGAAACAAAGTATATAGGAAATATTAAAAGTTTTTGAAAGACAGAAATCTTAGCAAAGCAACAAAGTTAAAAATATATAAACCAGCGATAAGACCAGTCATAACTTACTCCGCCGAAACAATGTGCTTATCCAGGAAAGATGAAGAAAGGATGAGAATACTGGAAAGGAAAATAATAAGAAGGATATACGGACCAACGGAGACGCCGGATGGAGAAATCGGACAACTTATGAACTTTGAAGTGAGAAACATACCAGAAGGAGAAGACATAGTTAGATTTGAAAAGGCACAAAGGATTAGAGGGTTCGGACACACCCAAAGAAAGGAGCACGATGAACTAATAAAGAAAATACTAACCTGGAGACCTATGGAAAATCGACCAAAAGGAAGACCAAAGATCAAATGGCAAGACCAAGAAATGAGGGATATTCAAGACATGAAGATAACCAACTGGAGAGAATTCATAAAAAACGGAAAGGAATGGAGAAAAATAACAAAGAAGGCAAAGTCACACAACAATCTGTAGAAGTCGAGTGGCGTAAACAGTATGAAAGTTTGTAAACCCCGTCATTCAAGGCACGTCTTCCAATAGTGGGAGTTAAGTGTTATTCAAGAAGTCAAGATACACTTCACTAATTAAACAATTTAGTAAAAATACTGGCCCTATCACACAGCCTTCCAAAATATCCAGCCAAACACTAAATAAAATCAATGTTAATGTCTTTATTTGACAACAGCATGAGGATTTTTGTCTGCCCAAACATGAATATTAACACGTTCGCTGCCGAGAGAAATTTTGTTTTTATTTGTAACAGTCTGATGGTGAAAATACATATATTTTGGTTTGTTATAACATATAAATTTAATGAAAGTGTTTGTATATTGTCGAATTTTTTTATGCTTTGGTCCCATGGGACCTCCGCTACCCACAAGAGCATTTTTTTATGAATTGGGCTGCTGGTCCGGCGGTCCCATGAGACAAACGCATTTATGTATGCATGTATGTAAGCAGGGTTGTAATTGGGCCCGCGCCCGTTTCTCCTGTGAATTAAATAAAAAAAATAAATAAAATAAAAAAAAATCCTTGTATACACCAGAAGAATACGTCTGTGTTGACGAAACACTCCTGCCGTTAGGGGTCGCCTAGGTATAAGACGGTATATGAAATTAAAACGCCACAAATATGGTATAAAATTTTTCAAATTGTGCTCTGTGTGCACACAACGTGTCAATATATGCGAGTAAAGGAGTTGATGGCAGTGTAACAACTCCACTTGGTGTTGGAATGTTACTTACAAATGACATTCTTCAGCAGGGGCCAACTGTTGTTACGGAAAACTGGTAAACAAGTGTTTAGTTGGTGAACAAAATGCTAGTTTACTCAAACTAGACGGCGAAAATATGCACAAAAGGAGAATGTGCAAAAACTGTTATAAAGAGAATTGCGAAACACACAACACAACAGAAAATATGCAACAAACTGAACAAAAAAGATAGACATACTGCGGGGATTGTCCAGGCAAGCCATCCTTATGTTTGAATTGTTTCAGTCAAGTTACCAACAAATAAGTTTAGTTTTTGTTTGTTCAACTGGTTCATTTCCATATTCATATTATATTTTTTTACAGTTTCTGGCATCTATTTTTTCACAGATAAAAATTTTTTTTGATTAATTGTAATTTTGAATACTTAACTTTGGACTGGAACCACATGGCAGTCTATTTTAGATATCTAAATACTGGCGATACCGTGGGCCGTGTTGGTCCGTACCACACACAAAATGAATTACTTTTTAAACCAGCAGCCTAACACAAAAAAAATAGATTGCTGGTCCCATGGGACCAACACTGCCCACTCAGTATACAAGGTGTTGGTCCCATGAAAGCAACGTGGCAGCGAACATGTTAAGCAGAATAATTACACCGTCATTAGTAAAAATAGCTGCATCGGTAAATAAAATATTTGAAGCAAAGTTTGGATTTTGTGAAACTTTTCTTAGTATGAATCTAAAAAAACACCATTCTTGAAACATAATCAGAAGCAGTAAGGGCTTGTACTCGCTGGATATGGTACGGGATACAGTTGTGTACAGTAAACAAATAATAATAAATAACACAACTGTATCCCATACCATCTCCAGCGGATACAGTAAACAAACAATAATAAATAACTTAAATTTTGTTTTTCATGACAAATGAAAAGCCTCCTATTCCAGTTTATTGATTCAAATACAGTATCACCTCTACCTCTGAAACAGTCCTAATAAAATGATATAGAAGTAATAAAAATGTTAAAAACTGTATAAAGACAGACTACTAGAGGCGGACATAAAAGACACGATAAAAATACCATTCTTATGAACCAACTATCAAAAAAAATAAATACCATTCTTATGAACCAACTATCAAAAAAAATGGTTTCCATGCGTGTGCCTATAATCCAAAAGCCAATTTACGGGCCATAAACATGGTTCCTGAATAACTATATAAGAAAGTGGCACAAACAAAAGTGGAAATGTCAATTCTAATGTAAATATAAACACACACACAAGACTAGGGCCAAAAGAAACACAAACAAGGGTGGAAACAACTGGAAAGATGTGCAACTCGGTCAGACATATAGGAAGAGTTACAGATGCAGCAAAGATGGACAACAACAAAAACTTTGTGTTGCTAGTGATGTGCAAATGAGAGGCAGCCCAAATTATACAGTGCGGGGGGATGAGATTGTGGAAATAGCAAAACAAACTGGGTGAGGCAAATTATAACAGGAAAAATTTTAAATTTATGGGAAAGACTTTACCCAAAATTGTAACACATAAGCTGATAATAATAATAATCCGTAGACTGACAATAAATGTCATGTGGTTGATTTTATTCATCACAGAATATATCTGGTTTAGCATCGCATTTCCAAGTTATTCGAGACAGTAACATTTCCAATCACCAATTCATTTACAAACCGACACAAATGCCCCTTCATTTTTCACTTAAGCTATCAGGAACAACCACCTTCACTAATCGATAAATACCAAGCAGTGAAGAAATGTAAATAATATTAATTTCATTAATTTTCATGTTTATCATTGACCTGTAAATTTTATCCTCTTAAAATTAAGTTTGTACAGGTTATAAAAAATTCTTAGAATTAATTTATCAATCTCCTCAAGGTAATGGAGATTCCCAAGTAAGCAAAATTGTAGTAAAAAGATTTTCCTACACAAACAATTTTAACGTTTCTTGAGCTTGGCTAGAAATTAACACAAAAAAGGGAAAACAGGCACTAATAAGCAACATACAAGGAAAAAGCATTTGTTTAAAAATCAGTACTAACCCTCAAGTCCGTAACTTCCGGCTGTTCCTTAAGTAATTCAAAAAACGACGTAAAATAATCTTGCCTGTGTATATGTCTCGGTGCTACACACAAAGCGTCAATATCAGCACCCTTGCTGTGAACCTGGAAGATAACATTGGTAAACGCGCAGACACAAGACTCAACCGTTGACACTCACCCCTAACCTATAACTACCAAACGTGTATATTTTTCCGCCGACGTTTTCGGCGACACTCTCTGGCATATTTCTGGCGATCGACACATTCTTTATCCATTTCCTAACTAACGAGTACAATTTTCCTAGAATAACCATGCGATGATTGAGTTCCTGGTCCGATTCGAAGACGTCGAAGGGTTTCAGTGCCTCTTCCAACTCGGTAGTTTTCACTAGGTCGGACGGTTTGGGAAGCGCCATCGATATCGCCGACGTCATGCCCAGCGTGGGCTTGTTCTGCTGCTGCTCATTGGCCTTCTGGTTGTTCACCAAGCTCTGCTGCGAAGACCACATTTTGGTCCTTGTTGCTGATAGAACAAAGGTAATTAGTAAAATCGGATACTTTCGTCCTCTTTTGGGTTATTGCACAGGCTCAGAGATTATGTAGAACCCCATAAATCGCAAAAGAACGGGACAGTTGCGTGAAACGGATAAATGAACGGAATTGAACTTACATAGCCTAAAAAGTTGTGAAGGAAAACAATGTCAGGTTGGCGATTTGTGTGGTTCTGTTGCAAAAACTGGCCTTGGTCATGCGAACATAACTGCTGATACTTACAATTTCTACATAAATTCTAAATTTTAATAAATAAACTTATATCAATAAAGAAAAAAAAACATTTTCAGTATAAAAATGTCTAATGAAAAATGTCCCGTGACCCCGAGTTGCGACTTACGTAGTTTATTTAGGCACACCAACATAATAGAAGCAAAAACAACTAACAGCTAAAGACGTATTTACGAGATCATTACTAAAACTTAATTTACAGTGTACGGCTGCTAATAGGAACGGACACCATTTCCTGATTATTGGGAAATTATAGCGAATATAGATGGCGCAAATAAATTTACAAATGGCCGGCGTAAACGGGATAGTCAACTAGTGGATATGTATTTATGTAAGTAAGTTTGAGTGAAATTCTTTGGTACATTGGTGTAGATTCGACCGATAAAAGAAAGAGAACAGATGCTAAAGGCCGATCCAGTAATTTTAAGTGGAACAAAACAGCATGCCATTGTTGCCATATGTTTGTAATCATCGATCAATCACATAACATAAAACCTAAGAGTTTAAAATAAAATACAGTGCGAAAGATTTACTTACGAAATAAGACATAATCATCCTTTACAACATGTTTACTTGATACCAACATCATCTTTATGATAACTGTATCCGTTCTTATAGCTATTATCTAAACTCGCAATAATTGTTTATTTTTAGAGAAACGGCACATTGAACTGTTCCGAGGTAGGTGGCTCAGCGGTAGAGCGCTTACCTTTCATTCTGGACATCTAGAGTTAGAACTCCCGGGCCGCCCTGTATAACGTTGTTTGATTTTGCCGCTCCTTACGAATTGAAATTCTATTTTAATTGCCGCTATTAAGGCGATTACTATTTTATTATTTTCAAAGATTAATTTATGCTTGACATGTATGTTTAGACTGTTTAGCGACGACCAAAAGCAGTTCTTAGAATTCCTTCCTCCGGCGCCGATATCAAGACAAGACAAGTGAGCGCTAGCTTCTAGGGTGAACGCAAGTGATTTTGTGGAGCCGGAGTTGTATGGAAACGCCTCTTAATTAATGTGTCGTGTTGTTTCTTGCCTTGGACAAAAGAATCTTCGACTTGTATTAAAAATTTTAACAGAGTCTTAGCTTTTTGCAAAGACAATTCAATGATATTGTTCTCTCGACTTATGTCGGATTAAAAGCCTCCAACCCCGTGATTTCCTCCACTAAGCCGTTGCAAGTGATAATCCCATACAGCGGCGGAGATTTTGGCTCCTGGAGTTCCCGTCTTCTTTTTCTCTTCGAAGAACCTAAGAACACCCCAATTGTGCCTCTCTCTAGTCCCTACCCAAGAAGACTGAGGTAAAACTTGCCAATGTATTAAACAATGTTTGTTTTCCACATGTTTATCAGTGTTTCGCTAATAACTAAGAAATAGAACAGTTTAATTCTCTTGTAATATTAAAAGTGAGGCAACCTTCAGTTGCCCAGCGTTTCATTATTCGTTAAGGTTAAAGTTTAATTAATTTCTGTAAACTCGAACGTCACTGGCAGCGCAGATCTATGTGGTTAGCAAAATAAATACCGCAAACCAGAGGCGGCGAGCCTCTTGTTCGAACGTTCCAACTACCCTTGTATTAAACCAGAAATATTACCATTTTGAATGTAATCTTTGTTTTCGTATTATATGTCACCAATCTCAAACAATAGAGCTATATTTGTCTTAAAATTTACCACATCTTTTATTTCTGTGCAATTTTATTGTTTTGTGCATGAACTTTGTAAGCTTTATATACAGGAGGAGGCACAATAAAGGTAAGTTCGTCTCCCGTAAGCTGCTGGCGTCTCGACCTTCAACGAGGACCTGCAATCAGCTGTGATTTTAAAGGTGGCGCCCGCTAATTTTGACCTGCTCTGTACACAACTACGTACGATTTCCCTCCCGTAAGCGTCACCCGCGAACCACCCCTACTCCTCTGAATTAAACCGAAGGCCATTTTTCATCTGTCCTGATGCGGGTCGACGAAAAAGCTCGTTTGGCCAGAAACACCTGACTCAGAATTTCCGGGGTCGTATAGGTAAATGCTGGTACAGTATCATCCATGAAATACCATTATCCGATTTTCTTGGTTTGTCCCATTCTTACATTCTCGTTACTGGCTGAAGAGAGGCCGAGGGTTCCGGTGCGGTACCCGACTTACTCCTATAGCGCTCCGTCCCTTTGTGTGGAATATATCTAAAGTGACTCTCCTTTTTACTATACCGTGGAATGTGATTCCCCCGCCATATTGAAGAAACGGTTTCTAGAAAATTTCAAAAGCTATTTTACTTCCATAGATACAATACATTGTACGTTTTCAAATTGACACTCCGCATGAAGTTCAAAAATACTTTTACCCATGCGTAGTTGCAGTGTAGGTCAATAATGTATCTACAATCGATAGTGAATCTCGTATTATTCCGAAGCTATAGTTGGTTTTACACCAGTTTTACACTTGCCAAGGAGTACAGAGAAGATACAATACAATGTTGACAAATTTAGTTGTAAAGTTTGATTCAGTTAAAAATTTAATCCTTTTCACACAGAGGTCTAAAGTGTTGTAATAATATTTAAAACCTTCGAAGAGAAATGTGCCTAGGGCAAGTTGCTTCTGAATACTTATTACATTTCAATTCGACGTACCATTGTTAAGATGTTTAAGGATCGTGGCAACACTGCCATGGGTTTGCCCATTAGCAAGTACATAAAGCCCTGTGTTCTCAGTATTGCATGGCAAGTGTCCATTTGGTTTGAAACCAACTATAGAAATACCTAAACTTTCTGGTTAGTAATGTTAGGGATATTCGGTGTGGTTGGCGTTCTGTACTGCCTATAACAACGGGCTTTCGACATGGCTCCGTCAAAAATGACACTAGTCGCACTTTTTTTAATAATTTGTGCCTTGTATAACATTAATGGACAAAAAAATGTGATAGAATTGCACGAGGACAACTGGCAAGAAATGCTGCAGGACGAATGGATGGTGGAATTGTAAGCATAATTTGAAATACTACCGAAATTGCTGGCGTGTCGGCGATCCATGTCGGTGCACGGTTCATGTTTTTACAATAATTGGCGATTTCCTTGTACGATTTGTGGCGCTCCAAAGCGCTTTCAATTATAAAATTAAAACCGCGTTGGACTTGCCAATTGGAAATCGTGAAATTTACTAAGTTTTGTCAAATTATCTCATTAAGTACTTTTTTTTACAGTTACGCCCCGTGGTGCCCCGCTTGTAAGGGCTTACAGCCGATTTGGCAAGAATTCGCAACGTGGTCCCCCGATTTGGGAATAAAAGTCGGGCAGGTGGACGTTACCACTTCACCGGGGCTTAGTGGAAGATTCATGGTGACTGCGTTACCAACTATATTTCAGTAAGTTTCCGATTACATCCTTTTGGTGTCTATTATTGAGTTTGTGCCTGCACCTTGTAGCGTCGTTAACGGAGAATTTCGGCAGTATAAGGGAACCAGAGACAAAAACTCCTTTATGTCTTTCATAGAAGAACGAAAATGGCAATTGGTAGAACCTATACCCACTTGGAAGTCGCCCAATTCGATTCAAATGTCTGTTGTATCTTCCTTTTTCAAGTTGTCTCAAATTCTCAGAGTAAGTATCAATTTTTAAATGTCTACAGATCATCCGGTGTTTCCGGAACGATCAGGTTGGTTAAGTGTCCACTTCAGAGTGCACTTTAATCTTATTTGTATTTTCCTCTGAAAAATACTGAAAAATTACAGTTCACCAATTACTTTGAAAATCCATAAGCTGTAGGGCAGTCTAAACATCTTGTCCGCCTTCTTGGCCTTCCTCTGCCTCTTACCCACACACAAACCACCCACACATCCACCCAAGCTACGGTAGACAGGTTAATAATCCGTTGGTGAACTCTGATTTTGGGACACACCTATGAATATGTTGGAAAAACCAAGAATAGGGTTAAAGAATACTCGAAAGTGGGAAATGTAGTCCCATTTAACCGACCTTTTATATCTTACCACTTCCGATGAATAAATATTTTTGTGATTTCCTAATTTATTATTTTTTCAGAGTATTCATAACCATCTAATGGAAGAGTACGGACTGCCTACTTGGGGCTCCTACCTCATCTTTGCTATTGCTACAATAGTTTTAGGAGCACTCCTGGGATTAGTAAGTTTTAGATACGCATGTTAGTGTAAATTATAAACCACAACTTCTCTTTGTAGGTTTTGGTTTGCATTATCGACTTAGTATACCCACCAAAGCAATCCAGTACTGCAAAAATGTCAAGTGATAAAGACAAGAAGAAGAATGACAAAAGCAGTGATGACGAATTGGTTAGTTACTAGTCTGTACGGATTGCTGTAGTTTAAAATGTAATTGGTTTGTTGCAGGCCGATGAAGACATCAAAGATGACCTCTTCGACGATGCCAATCAGTCTGGCCAATCAGTCTGGGGATGAGAATAACACAAAGGAATCTGAACCAGAATCTGGAGAGCAAAACAAGCCGTCTAGTCCTAGCGTTAAAAAACGCAAGCCTAGAAAGGCAGACTGATTATTATTTAAAGAGAAATGTTTGTGGATTGAAAGGTTCTTGAGTACTTGGAGATTTTGTTTGTGCGCTTTTTATGTAAATTTTATACTGTACAGAATTTTTCTTAATAAAATAGGAAAACTGTCGACTGCGTTTCAGTTGTGTTATTGAACATTGGAATTTTGTTCCAAGCAGAGTGGTGTTAGTTGATACCAAGGCCTATAGTTGTTACTTCAAGAAAGCTCAATTGAGCATCTATACCACTGTTTACCGTACTTCATTCTGGTGTACTTCTAAAGTAGTGGTTATAAAGTTAAAAGTTATGTACATGTTTTTGTGACTTGCCTTAAATACAATAACTAATTTCACAGAGTAAAATAAATTATTCGTTTTTAAGGCACATATTACACATTTTGTACAAAATTCTGTTTGTGAGCATGCACAAATTACGTTGACATCTATGAGAAAACTGTCAAAATAGTCATGTGACCGTCGGTAAAGTAGAATTCTAACATGATTTTATAATGTTAGGTTAATGCAGAAGTTCGTAGAGCTTTTATTTATTTACTTTACATGAACGCGCGACAAAACAAACAAGCTGCAGCAATAAAGAACGCGAACGAGATAAGAGAAAGTCCGTGGAGTGTCGGCAGGCGGGATAAACATATTCTTCTCTGCCCTCTGTGATTGTTAACAAACACTAAAAATTGCGTTCCGACTTTGTACAAAATTCTATAGGTTTGAGAACATGACTACAGAATTTTGTACAAAGTTTTCCTGTATGACACGACACGGAATTTGGTAAAAACTCTTCACAAAATTCTGTGCCGTGTCATACAGGCTTAAAACGTCAAATTTAATTTTAACAACTTAGATACAAATGGGAACATCTTAGATAAGTACCTAGATTTAAGAATTTAGTGTAAAAGTGTACGTTAGTCATCCAAGAACCATATCCATAACACAAAAAAAATTAATTAAA
Source organism: Limonius californicus (assembly GCA_014611495.1). Classification (NCBI taxonomy): domain Eukaryota; kingdom Metazoa; phylum Arthropoda; class Insecta; order Coleoptera; family Elateridae; genus Limonius; species Limonius californicus. The sequence goes on along the minus strand of JABXWE010040917.1, from coordinate 21,086 downwards.
ACATTATTTACCAATTTGATGGAACTTCTTATTTACAGGTTATGCCACAAACAAACACTTTTGAGTTGCATACACATTAATATTACCAATATTAAAATTGATTGTCATCATGTAATATTCGAAAATTGCATACCCCATTGTTTGATTGTTTTTACTTACATACATATATAAATTGTCAGATGTTAGTGCTATGTCCTGCATGTAATAACATGAATTTTAATAGCAGCAAGGGCGTATCCAGAGGGGGCAAGGTTGAAAAAATTTAAAATAAAACAAAAATATAAACAACAAATTTCTAACAAATTGATTAATAGTTTGCTTGTTGGTATGTGAATATTTTGAAAGAAAATAATTACGAAATAGAGACCCTAGCGCCATCTGTTAAAAGTCACAAGAACTACAACCTGTACGTGTTTTACACACGTACAGGTTGTAGATCTTATGATTTCTCACAGATGGATGTATAGTTAACTCGTGGCAACAAGGAGCTATCTAGAATAGTCTCGTCTCATTTCACGACGCATCAACAACGAAAATATTCCAGAAATTATTTACCTCGCACATATATAAGAGCGCGCGCATTTCGGTTAGAGTCAGTGCAGTTAAGTTACATACACACAAGTGTGTGCAATTTTTACGACAGTAAACTCCGCTAGGACGTGACGGCTGTAATGGCAATTGAAGAAACGAATTGGACAGGCAGTGGTATAGAGAACTGGAACAACTTGACGGTTTAAAAGTGGAAACCCGAATGGAAAACACGAACTGGGAACAGCTTTTATGTATATTAACCAAAAAGATGAGTGAGGCAGTGATAGATTTCCAACCATTTAGTGAAAGAATGAGCAAAATTAAAATAAGGATGAAGAATTTCAACCTGACCATAATAAACAATCACGCCCCTACGGAAGAAAAAAAAGGAGGACGAGAAAGAAGATTTCTACGAACTACTACACAAACATTTTGACAAAATCCCCAAACATGATATAGTGCTAGTATTAGAAGATATGAATGCTAAAGTTGGAAAGGATGAATTATATAGACCAACGACAGGTAAAAATTGTCCACATGAAGAATGTAATAACAATGGAGAAAGATTAGTAAATTTTGCAACAACGAAGGGACTGGTGATAACAGGCACATGTTTCCCACACAAGAGAGCACACCAAGTGACACGGATATCGCCGGATGGAAAGACCCAAAACCAAATAAATCATGCACTTGCTAATATAAGGTTCTTCACAAGCATACTAGACGTTCGAGGCTACAGAGGTGCAGAATGTAACTCGATCATTTTATGGTGAATATTAAGTTAAGAGAAAGAATAGCCAACGTAAAGAAGTCTAGAGGGGAAGGTGACAAGAGATGGGAAATGTCAAAATTAGATGAGAAAATAGAGGAAAGATTACAAGAAGCTATAACTTCAAGACTAATAAACACAGAACTACTGGAAGAAGAAACTGTAAAAGAACAATGGATGAAAATCAAAGATGGGATTCTAGTAGCAACGGAGAAGGTAATTGGAGAGAAAAAGAAAGGAAAAGGGAGAAGCTAGTTCGATGATGGAAGTAAAAGTTTGCACACAAAGAGAGAAAAGAAGGAGATACCTAGATAGACCAACAAGAGAAAGAGAAGAAGAATATAAAGAGGTAAGGAAGGAAGCTCATAGATTATGCAGAAAGAAAAAACGAGAAAGCAACAATAAAATTCTGAAAGATATACAAGAACTACATCAGAACAAACGGGTAAGAGAATGCTACCAGGTGATAAACAAGGCCAAAAAAAATTACCAGCCAAGAACAACAGAAGTTAAAAGAAAGGAGGGCAAACTATTATGTGACGAAAACGAAATGTTAGAAAGGTGGGCCGTGTACTTCTCGGAACACCTTAACAGACAAGGAGCAGCAGATTTAGTACGGGAACAAGAAGAGAGGGAAATACAAATGGAACAAGAAATAATAGAAAACCCAACACTAGGAATCATTACAGGCAATTAAAAAATTTAAGAACAACAAAGCCCCAGGAAGGAATACGATACCAGTCGAAATACTGAAAAATGGGGGAGAAGTATTATACAGAAGGTTATTTGAATTAGTGAAAAAATATGAAGAGAAGAAAAACTAACACAGGAATGGAACATCAGCATAGTCTGTCCGATATATAAAAAAGGGGATAAACTTAACTGTGATAATTACCGAGGAATTAGCTTATTAAGTGTGGCATATAAGATACTTGCAACAATAATACTAGAACTAGAACAGAAGGGGAAAGAGATAGGACTGAAAATAAATGAAGGAAAAACAAAAGTAATACCGGTCACTAAAACTCAACCTAGATTAAGACAGAATGTTACAATAGATGAGTACCTATAACTTGGAGGTAGTTAATAATTTCAAATATCTAGGAACAATGATTACGAAAGATAATGAAGAAGCAGTAGAAATTAAAGCAAGAAACACACAAGCAAACCGGACCCTATATTCCGTCAACAAAGTACTGACAGACAAACACATAGAAAAGAATACAAAACCTCGATTAGACCCATAATAACATACGGTAGGGAAACTTGGATAATAACGCAGAGGAACGAAGAGAGACTAGGCGTTTTTGAAAGGAAAGTACTGAGGAAAATCCTGGGACCAATTAAAGAAGGCGAAACATGGAGGAAAAAATGGAACTATGGACTATATGAAGAGTTCAAAGAAGCAGATATAGTGACATATACAAGCTTGCGACTGCGATGGGCAAGCCATGTAAGAAGGTTGGACGAAAACACCGTAGCGAGACAGGTAGAAGAACAAAATCCGGAAGGAAAACGGGGCTGGCTTGAACTCAGGCTGCATCTTTGCTACCCTGTCGTGGTAATGTTTTTGGACGGTTTGTCTTGTCTTCAATTTTTGCTTTACCCCTTTTAATAAATATTTGGGCATAAGGAAATGCTTTCCCACCGGGAGGGTTGTTTTTAGCTTTCTTCCCATAAGTAGGTCACTTGGTGAGGGTATATCCTGCTTTGGTGTTACGTTGTAGTTCAGAATGGACAAAAATGGATCCTCGCCTTCTCTACTAGCCTTGACTAATAAACCTTTAACTGTCTGGATCGCTCGTTCCACCATGCCATTCGACCGTGGATAATGCGGACTGGAAGTTGTTAATTTTATGTCATACTTTTTAGCAAAGTTGGCGAATTCAGCAGAGCTAAATGGGGGGCCATTGTCGGAGAATATTTCTACTGGTAGTCCAAACATGGCGAAAATATTCTTTAGCGAAGATATGACGCTCCCAGCAGTTGTACTGGTCATCTTGTTTACAACTACAAACTTACTGAAATAATCAACCACTACGATGAAGTTCGAAGTTTCGAGAGTTTTAAAATCGATTCCAATTTTTTCCCAAGGTAGATCAGGGATGTCGTGAGAAGATAACGGTTCTCTTTGGTTGGACTTGGACTTGGCATATTTCTGGCAAGTCACGCAGCTAAGCACCATTTTCTCTATTTCAGCTGAGATTCCAGGCCAATATATGGCTTCTTGGGCCAATTTTTTGCAAGATACCACGCCTTGGTGAGCTTTATGAATTAGGCTCAAAAATTCTAACTTAAGACTTTCTGGGATAATCAGTCTTTTCTTATAGAACAGCACATTTTTGTGGAGGTAAATGTCATCTTTAATGCTCCAAAATTTTTTAACTTCAACTGATGCATTTACTTTATGTGTAGGCCATCCATGAAGAACAAATTGTTTCACTTTTTGTAGAGCAATGTCGTTGTCAATAGCTCGTTGAAGCCTTTCTTCCTTTTCTTTTGAAGTTACGATTATTGAATGAACCATCAGGTTGAAATCCAAATAATCAGTATTAATATTTGCAGAGCTTGGTTCACGGCTCAATGCATCAGCAACATACATTTGCTTACCAGGTACGTAAATTAGTTCAAAATTATATCTTAATAATCTAAGGGCTAGTCTTTGTATTCTAGGAGATAGATCATCTAACGGTTTTTTCAACAATCCCAGAAGCGGGCGATGGTCGCTATATATTTTAAATCTACGACCAAATAAGTAGTAATGAAAGTTTTCACAACCAACTACCAGAGCAAGCAACTCTTTTTCAATGTGGTTATAGCGTTGCTGTGTGGGGGTCAAAGAGACGGAAGCGAACTCTATGGGATGATCGTCTTGACTTATGAAAGCACCGAGACCGAATGGACTTGCATCAACAGACAATACCGTATCTTTAGAAGGATCAAAGTACGATAGGACTGGGGTTGCTGTGACTAATTCTTTTAAGCGGTTGAAACATTTATTTTCGTTTTCAGCCCACTGCCATATAACATTATTCGACAATAATTTTCTTATTGTACTTGTTTCTTGGGACAAATTGGGTATAAATTTAGCAAGATAAACTCTCATGCCAAGGAAACGCTGAAGATCCCTTTTGCATTTAGGAGGTTGCATTTCACGTATTGCTCGAGTCTTACTGTCATCCGATGCAATGCCATCTTGGCTAATGATATGTCCCAGAAACTTAACACTTGTGACGCAAATTTTTGACTTTTGCATATTTAGTGTGAGTCCACTTTCTGATATTTTAGTTAAAACATTGTTTAGATTGCCGTTATGTTCATCTAGCGTTTTTCCAAACACCAAAATATCGTCTAAGTACGCAATAACTCCCTGTACGCCATCTAAAGTTTCATAAATAAATCTTTGGAATATTTCAGGCGCCGAAGATATTCCGTAAGGTAAGCGCAAATAGCGGTACCTCCCCCAAATCGTAGCGATGGTGCATAATAGCGAACTTTCGTAGTCCAAAGGAATTTGTAGAAAAGCTTGCGAAGCATCAAGTAGAGTAAAGTACTTCGCACCAGCTAATTGTGCAAATAAAGAGTCTTGCCTTGGAATCTGAAAGTTTTCCCGCCTGACATACGCGTTTAGCGATCGAGGGTCCATACACACTCGAATGTCACCATTGGATTTATGCGCGATCACGATTGGGTGAACCCACTCAGTTGGTTCAGTGACTGGTACTATGATGTTATCGGTTACCATTTCGTCAAGTTTTTCCTTAACTTTATGTTTAAGGGCGATCGGTATATTTCTAGCGGCGCTTATTCGCGGAACGGCACATTCCTTTAACGAAATTTGATAAGTTTTGTTGACCCTGCCTATTCCCGAAAATACCGATTTATATTTTCTTAGAATGTCCCCAATACTGTGAGTTATGACCTCATCAGCGTTTATTGCCTCACATGTGGTTGGTATGCGAGCACTGTTTATTACATTTAGTTCATGCACTGCATAAAGTCCTAAAATAGAACTCTGCGTATAAGAGTTTAACACGTAAAATAACAGTTTCTTTTTATGGAATTTAAACTTGCAATTTAGCCGCACTTGACCCAATACGTCGATTTTGTGGCCCGAATACGAAGAAAGTGTAGAAGCAGTTTTGGATAGCTTATTAATGTCAATATTTAGTTTCTTGAAATCACGTAGATTTAAGATGTTTACTTGACTACCGGTGTCAACTTTTAGATCAAGTTCAAAACCATTAACGTCTATAGATTCGTACCACTCGATAGAATTCACACTCGAGTTCGAAATTGTCCAGACTATGTGATTTTCGCGATCGACATTATCATCCGCACTTCCTTCCGCATCATCATCGATTTCATGCACGTAGCGGTTCTTGCAAAATTTTCGGTAGTGTCCTTTAATTTTACACCGGCTGCATATACGATTAAGGGCTGGGCACTTACCTTCGGGATGTTCAAGGCCGCACCGAGTGCACTTGCCAAGCCTTGTATTTGGACCAGCACCCTGAGCAGCTGCTGTAGTTCCCCTGTTCACAAAACTCTTACCATATGCATACTTTTGTCCTGAAGCCGGACCTGCAAAACTCCTATGTTTTTTCACAGAACAAACTGGTGTGCTTTGCTCCTTTATTATTTCCTTTTGTGTAGCAGCACTACTTTCCATGGACCGACAAATCTGTATTGCTTCACTTAACTTCAGATTTCCATCTTGCAATAATTTTTCTTGTATTCTCGGGTTTCGAACACCCAGAACCAATCTATCTCGGATTAAAACATCCTGTTCTTTGAATTCACAAGTCGAAGCTAGTTGCCTGAGTGCAGTAACAAACTGGTCGATTGACTCATCCTGCCCTTGGTCCCGTTTGAAGAATTTAAAATGCTCATAAACGAGATTTTTCACTGGATTGCAGTAGTTACGGAATTTTTCTAAAACTACAGACAGTTTTTTCTCATCTCCTTCCTCTTCGTACTCAAGAGTATTGTAGATTTGGATTCCTTCATCCCCCAAAAAATTGAGTAAGATTGCGACCTTCACGTCGTCAGGTTTATTACCTTTTCCACTGGCTATCAGGTATAGACTGAACTTTTGCTCCCACAATTTCCAATTACTGGCTACATCGTCCTTAAAGTTCATCACCTCCGGTGGTTTGCTGTGGTCTGCCATGTTTCTTCAAGATTCACCTGTTTTCTCGATACAAATAACCCGTAAGCGCGTTTTTTAGCTGCCACCATGTAACGTTTTACTTTAGCGTTCTGTGTCGAACGGTGTCTTTAATAACGAGGCTTACTTTTCGCTTAGGCATTTATTAACACAAAACAAGAATCTTTTAACAGAACACATTACAGCGGAGTACAGTAACTTACTAACTAACTACTATCGGTAAATACCCCACTAAGTGATGGTTACGTTCAGGCGTGTACAGCACTGACCTAAAGATACATCACAGATGGCACCGGGATCAAGAAGAAAGCAAACCTTTTGAAAATTTAAAGCAATTGATAACCCAACCACCAGTTCTTAAACTCTACGATGTAAATCAAGAAGCAAAATTACAAGTAGATGCTAGCTCTGCCGCAGTAGGAGATGTAGGCACTGCTAGAAGACGATCGACCAGTGGCATACGCGTCAAAGGCACTAACCCCTGCCCAGCAGAAATATCCACAGATCAAGATAGAAGCTTATGCAATACAGTTTGCGTGTGAAAAATTTAGAACATACATATGGGGTAAGGAAATAACCATAGAAACAGGCCACAAACCTTTCGAATCAATCTTTCTTCTTCTTCTTCTTCTTCATAATCCTTTTGCCCTTTACAGAGCGTCGGAATAAAAACTATTGTTTATCTGCTTGTCCACTTCTTCCATACTTTACGATCCTGAATCATTTGCTTCATTTCTGGCAAGGTCTTCCCTTTGTTTTTTCCGATTTCGGCTATCTGCTGAAACCATGTTTTTCTTGATCTTCCCTTTCTCTTCTTAGCTGCATTCTTCACTTCCATAACTTTTCTGGGTAGCCTCTCTTGCTCCATTCCATGACATGTCCATACCAATCCAGTTGTTTCTTATCTACTTTATTTACCCGTGCCCCAATTTGTAGGGATTCCCTTATTTCCATGTTTTTTATCCTATCCCATTTTAGCTATTTTTCTAAGTACCTTCATTTCCATTGCTGTGATTGTATTGTTATGCTTTTTGAGCCTAGTCCATGTTTCACTTGAATATGTTATGGTTGGAGTCAGGATTGCTTTATAGACATGTATTTTGGTTTTCCTGCTAATTTCTTTCTTTCCAAATATTGTTTTCATTAGCGCGTAGTACATCTTATTCCCTTTTTTTATTCTATTAGCTAATTCCTCTTCTATTTTTCCATCATTTGTAACTCTGGTCCCCAGGTAGTCAAAGATCGTTTTCCCTCTTCTAAGTGTATTCCCTTTGCATAGTATCATGCTTCCCTGTTCTTCCCTTTGCTTCTTATTTATAACCTGATTTTCGTTTTCTGTAGGTTCACTAATATACCATTATATTATATCTTTTTATTTCATATTTCTGTTTTCCTGTCAAGTTTACCAGGTATTTCTGTCATTAGAATAATATCGTCGGCATATACGAGATTGTTTATGTATATCAGTAGTAGGTTTCTGTATCCAAGCATTATTCTCTCATTTAATGTTCTATTGCTCGTATTTTTAATTATTCTGTCCATTATTACATCAATATTTAAAAAACCAATTCATTCTCCACCCTTAAGAATTCAGAAAATACGCATGAAACTATTAACTTATGATCCTCAAGTTGGGCATCTGAAGGGAGAAAAAATGTTTTTAGCAGACCCACTGAGTCGTTTTTGCGTTAGACAAAACCGATGCCGAGTTAGAAATTAATGGAATCCTTTCACTTTCTGAAGAAGAATTAAATAGGTAGGTTAAAACAAGCAACACAGAAAAATCTAATCTGCCGGGAACTAAAACAATACGTTTTAAAAAGATGGCCAAATGAATGTCAAAGACGCAGCCCCAAAGTATATTTATTTTGGACATTTATAAAACAATTGTCTGTACATGATGATCTACTTTTTAATGTTGACAAAATAGTAGTTAGCAGAAGCTTTACTAGAGCATATGCTGAAGTACATTCACAGTGGCCACTTCGGTTAGGAAAAATGCATTGGTCGGGCCAGAACGCTACTATTTTCGCCAAAAAGAACAGAAGATATTAGGAAATACATCCTCAGCTGTAGTATCTGCCAGAGGTTTCATAGAAACAACCAGAAAGAAGTAGTGTTAAGCGAAGAAATCCCTAGATATCCGTTTGAAATCGTCGCTAGAGACATTTCATTTCCAGGAACAAGAATTCATTGTTCTGACAGACCGCTATTCAGGATTAATAGAATACCAGCTGTTGAAAAATGCCACTGCATAGGAAATAATTTTCCTGAAAATGCACTTTGCAATACATGGAATACCACGAATACGCATTCGGACCCCAGTATCCTCCGTCTACTTTCAAAAATTTTTTACGGGAGTGGAAATTCGATCACAAAACTAGTAGTCCATACCATCCATAAGGTAACGGATTAGCAGAGAGAGCAATCCAAACTATGAAGAACATTCTAAAGAAATGCTCACGGGATAAGTTAGATGTTAGATTAGCTTTGTTAAATCACCGAAACTTACCAAGAGGAGAGATGAGATCTCCAGCCCAACGCTTATTTAGTAGAAGCCTTAAAAGTACGATCCCTTCCGTAGAAAAAGCCTTAAAGCCAAAAATAGTTGATCAAGTCTCTTCAAAACTGAAAAAATGTAAGCTGGAACAAAATAAGCAAGCCAGCAAACATGCAAAACCATGCACTTTCTTCAACATAGGAGATAAAGTGGTGGTGAAAACATCACTAGATAAGGAATGGATGCCAGCTACAATTACGGGAACTATCCATAACAGATCGTTAGAAGTAACAGACTGTAGACGCAAAACCGCAGGAGTACCGTAAACCGCGGTGACTTTGAACATAAGGGGTGTCATTGATCAAACATCAAATTTCCAGGTATGTGGTTCTCTAGCGTTTATTTCTTGGTCGACCTTAAATTTTTGGTGGGGGTCGGGTGACAACACTGTCTAGCTTTTTATCCCGCCATTTTGCCAACCAGATTCAGTTGTGCTCTTACGTAGCACGTGAATAAGTTCAACAAAGATTTGTAGAAAATCTCCGTGTTATTATTACAGTCACAAAAATGTGAGTACCAAGTCTTTATTTGTTAATTTATCGCATATGTAATAATAACTATTCTTTTAATTCATGTTTCAGAAACAGTTTTTTGTGGAAAAAACATGTTTTTGTCAAATCACGTTCGTGCAGGTTAGAATTATTTGCTTCGGGTTGTCAATGATCACTGTACAAGAAGTGATCAATGACAACCCTCTTTCCACATCTGTTTTTGTTGTCTGATCTAGATTTGAACAAAATATAGTCCAGTAGATACTTACAGTCTCGAAAGTATTCTCCATAAAATTCTTTCCATAAAGTTGAACAGGCACTAACAGCGGTTGCTGATGGAAGAGGAAAAAGCATTTGTCAAAGGCATTCAAAAGTGCTCTGATTGAGGCTTCCCAAATGCTTGCAAAAAACTATTTGAGTAGCAGAGGTATTCAAGAGCCACGTTTCTTCAACAATACACCTGGTTATGATTGGGTGAAATTATTTTTGAAACGACACAGTAACGAACTGGGTCAAAGATTGACATAAAGATGGCACGAGCTGAAGTTACCAGGGAAACTATTGAGGATTATTTTAACAATCTGCAAGAAATGCTGCCAAATGTGAGCCATACAACATATTTAATTACGACGAAACTAATGTTTCTGATAATCCAGGAAAAATAAAGGCTATGTTCAGAAGAGGAGGCAAATATCCACAACGGGTAATCAACCATTCAAAATCGTCAACCACAGTGATGATGTGTGGCTCGGCAAGTGGTATGTTTTTGCCACCCTACATAATATATAAAGGGGAACATCTCTGGAATACATGGAAGGTTGGTGGCCCGAAGGGTGCACCTTGTTGTTCAGAACCGTGCTGTAGTGCTGGAGCTCGGTTTGCTAGAACCAAACGTGGCTGGATTGATTCTGAAACCTTCACCGACTGGTTTGAGACGTGTTTTCTTCCCCAAGCACGGAGGCTTGATGGGAAGAAGTTGTTGCTGGGAGATAATCTCGATTCACATATAAACATTGACGTGATAAAAAAAAAGTGAAGAAAATGATATCTTGTTTGTATGCTTCCCTCCTAACAGCACACACTTATTGGAGCCTCTAGATGTGGCGTTCTTCAGACCTTTCAAAGCGGCTTGGCGTGCTATTTTAAGGTCTTGGAAATTGAGTAATCCATGAAACAATGTCGTTCAGAAGGAACAATTCCCCTCTTTATTAAAAGCAGCCTTGGAAAAAATGGACTCCATCCTATCCAAGCAACGAGACCAAGAATATACTAACGCCATAAAAAGAATTTTAGTCAATGGATTTGATGCGATTGGTGTTTATCCTCTGAATGCCCAAAGGGTTTTGCGAAAGTTGCCCAACGGAAATCCTGAAGCAGTCGAACAATTTATCAATGACACATTAACTGATCTCTTGCGATCACAACGAGAAGCTGGACCGTCAAATGACAGACCCAGACAAAAAAAAAAAGAGACTGCAAATAAAACCACGAAAGAGTATCTTTGCCCAAAGTTCATCAGAAGAGTTATCTATTGAAATAGCAGAATCAGAAGAGAGCGATGCACAGCTAGAAGTGTCCAGCCCACAAGAAGAGGATGCTCAGCAAGAAATAATAGTAGAACTGTTCTCATGAAAGAAATGAGGAAACCGCAACAGAATTATTGGAAGAGGATGGATTGCTTGAAGAAGGAAGATATGTCCTAATAAAAGTCACTGGTGTAAAGTCAGCCAGATCTACATACATTTATGTGTGTTGTATAACCAAAATAATATCAGAAGGTGAAATGGAAGTTCAAGGATTCACATATTTCGTAAAAATGAACAGACAAAAATTCGGGACTCTTGAGAATGCTATCCCTTTGGTTTCAAAATCGGATTTAATTTCAACTTTACCAAAACCGAAGAAAAAAGGCAGCATCCATCGACCTAAATTTGTTTTTCCAACGTTTATTCAAGAAAGAAGTTATGGAACAGAAGAAAAGATTAGGCGGCACAAAAGTATATATCGAGAACGACTTAACGCAGGACGAAAGAAAGATCCAAGCCGAACTGAGACGCTATGCCAGGGAAGAGAGGAAAAAAGGGAAGAAGGCTACAGTGAGCTACCAAAAAGTAATTGTTGAGGACGTTCGATACGATTGGGACCCGGTGATCCACCGCATAGTGGAAGCCCGTCCAAAAACCTAATAGACAGTACGAACGAGGCAACAATTATGAAGACACAAGCAATGGAAAGGCAAACGAGTAAGGATCAATCGATGACAAAAGATAAAGTAACGATTAAAAGCAGAAAGGGAACAAAAGAGTACAGAATAGGGACTTGGAACATAAGAAGCATAAATGGGAAAGAAAAGGAACTGATTCAAGAATATGATAAAGAAAAACTAAAGATACTGGCGATAACAGAAACTAAAAAGAAGGGTAAAGAAAGCAAAAAATTAGAAAACGGACATGTTTTACTATATAGCGGAGTCAATATAAAAGAAAGGGCCAGGGCAGGGGTCGGATGTTTGATAAGACATGACATCGTAGAAAGAGTCACAAATTGGAGCTTAATTACAGAAAGGCTACTGGTCGTTAAGATAAAAAGAAAAAGCCAATTTGACTTAAATATAATAGTAGCGTACGCACCAAATGAAGACGAGAAAGCAGAGGAAAAACAGAAGTTTTACGACCAACTACAGAAAGAGATTGAGGCAATAAATGGTGACTTCATTCTATTAGGAGATTTGAATGCACTAGTGGGAAACCAACCAGAAAAACATGACCACGCAATAGGAAGATTTGGGGAAGACAGGTTAAACAATAACGGAGAAAGACTACTGGACTTATGTATAATAAACAACCTTGTGATATTGAACACAGTTTTTTAACACAAGGACATACACAAGTTCACAAGAGAGGAACCGACAAGAAAAGAAAGGTCAATCATAGATTATGTGATTGTGCCAAAAAGCATGAGGAAATCGATAAGAGATGTGAAGGTCAAGAGGGAACCTGAAATTGGAAGCGACCACTACTTGGTTCTGGCTGTACTTCAAGAAAAGACATCCCCAAAAGAAAGAAACCTAGCAGGCGATAAAGTCACAAAAGTAATAGAAAAAATTAGAGTGCACAAACTACGGGACAAAAAGACACAGAAATTGTACCAAGACAGAATGAAACTAGAAATAGAAAAATCAGAAGGCGAAGAAGACAGTAACAGCATAGAGAACCAATGGCAAATACTAAAAAAGGCAATGCTACTGTCCGCAGAGTATGCCTGTGGAACAACGAAGATGATACCTGGTCGAAAGCAAACGGCTTGGTGGACTGACACAGTTAAACAAGAAGTAGCGAGAAAGAAAAAGTTATGGAAAAAATACCTAATCGAGAAAACAATGCATAGTTATGAAGAATACAAACAGCAACGGATAAGGGTCCAAGAGATGGTGTTACAGGCCAAACAAGAATGTTGGAATCAGTTCGGGCAGAAAATGGAAGAAAAAAACAGAGACAACCAGAAATTGTTTTACATGGTACTTAAAGGACAAAGGGAAAATGAGCCACAAGCATTAAGACAAATACTGAAGAGAAACAAGGAAGTAGCGACTACACAGGCCGAAATTACAGAACGTTGGAAGGAGTACTTTGAAGATCTTATGGCAGGCGATGAAATGCAAGCAGAGGAAAACGAGCAAACGGCAGAGAGACATACTGAAGCCCACCAAATTAGCTACGAAGAATTAAACGCTGCCATAAGAAAATCGAAGCTGGGTAAGGCGGCCGGGTGCGATGGTGTAACCCCCGAAATGTTAAAGTACTTAGGAAAGGAGGGTACCGACTTATTAATGGAAGTTATCACGAAGGCGTGGAATAGCAAGAAGATCCCCGAGGACTGGGAAGTAGCTGCCATAGTTCCAATTCATAAAAAAGGCGACAGCAGAGAGTGCAGCAATTACCGAGGGATCTCGCTGCTCAGTATACCCAGTAAATTATACGAGAGCATACTAGAAAAACGGTTGAGATCCGAACTAGAGGGAAGCCTGGAAGAGGAGCAGTGTGGCTTTAGAAAGGGGAGGGGGGGACCCAAGACCTGATTTTTGTGAGACAGTTGATAGAGAAGACGATACAATGCAATGAAAAATTATACCTGGTATTTATAGACTTAGAGAAGGCCTTCGACAAGATCAAGAGAGGAGAAATTTGGAAAGTCCCAAAGAAAAGAAACATTAGCGAGGGGTTAATACAGGCCATAAAGAGCTTTTATAACACAACCAGAAACTGCGTGAGAACAGGAAACATCCAGTCAAACGAGTTTGTAACCAAAATAGGAGTCAGGCAAGGGGGTATCTTGAGCCCGCTTTTGTTTCTGGCCGTAATGGATGATGCGATGAAAGAATGCAAACAGAAAACAAAGAAATACCAGATAGGATATCGAAGATTGCAGCCAACATTTATGGGAGGAATAGCTTTTGCGGACGACGTGGTTATAACTTCAAGAACGGAAGAAGCAATGCAGCATGACTTGGAAGTCTGGAAGGAGTCCTTAGAAAAAAGAGGCTTAAAAATTAACGGTAGTAAAACCAAAATATAAGATTGGCAGTGAAGTTGTGGAACAGGTGAACTCGTTCAAATACCTAGGAGCCACCATTGAAAACACAGGCAAGATCGACAGCGAGCTAAATAACCGAATTGGAGCTACCGAGCGAATGTTTTATGCACTAAACAAAGGACTATTCAGTAACAGACAAATCTCGAAAAACACCAAATTGCAAGTATACAATATACATATATCCCTACACTAACTTACAGCAGCGAGTCTTGGGTACTAAACGAGAAGAGTAAAGCCAGGTTACAAGCTACGGAAATGAAGATGTTGAGGAAAATAGAAGGAGTCACAAAGTTAGATAGAATCCGAAACGCAGAAATTAGGGACAGACTACAAGTTAGCTCCTTACAAAAACAGGTAGAAAACAATCAGTTGAGGTGGCTAGGTCATATTAGTAGAATGTGCGCGGGTAGACTACCAAAAACAGTGTGGGAGACCAAAGAATGGAAAAGAAGAGCGAAGGGTAGGCCGCGTGTTACGTGGACAAAACAAGTGCTAAAGAAACGAGGACTGGAATGGAAACAAGCAGCCGACCTTACACAGGATCGAAAGGCCTGGCGAAAATGGTACAACACCACCTAACAGGACCAACCCCGACACCTAACGGTAAAAGGGGGAAGATTAAGTAAGTAAGTAAGTTATTTATGTTAATGAATACTGATTTCATTCTTGATGAAAATATGATATTTTGAGTTCAAGTTTCATTTTTAATGTGTAATTTCTTTATTTGAAGTTTTCTAAAAAAGCAAGTTTTTCATTTGAGTTTAAATATATTAAATAGAATATTTTATAGTCATATTGAGGGTAGTGATCAAAGTTGCTCCGGATTATTAGTGTTCAAAGTCACCCCGATATACGTTGTGTAATAACATGTTGACCGATTTTCACCGGGGTGACTTTGGTCATATGTATCGAGGTCTAATACAAATCTATGCAATTTCTAGCCCATGATCAAAGACACCCCAGTCAGTCAGGTGACTTTGATTAGCCCTTTATATTGAATATGGATGCATATTGAACGTTGTACGCTATATTTTATTACGCAAATCGATAAAAAAAGCCTAAACATATAAACTGGGAAAATATGTTTTTTTTAATTGTAATAATTTTCAAAATATCTACAAAAATATTTTTACTTTGATCAAAGCCACCTCTGTTTACGGTAGTGAGAATCTAAAGAAAACAGATGCTACTCTTCCAGATCAAGGAGTCAGAAATCCATATTACACAGAAACTAAAATACCGCATAATACAGGAGATGACAAAGGACTGATAAATTCAGTGTCCTCTTCGAAGCC
Source organism: Limonius californicus (assembly GCA_014611495.1). Lineage (NCBI taxonomy): Eukaryota > Metazoa > Arthropoda > Insecta > Coleoptera > Elateridae > Limonius > Limonius californicus. The sequence continues at coordinate 5,677 of JABXWE010040917.1, read as the reverse complement.
TTTCGAATTACAGCCACCAGTTACAGAGCAACCAGAGTCTGAACCGCAACCGTTACCCTCAGGAATGAAACCATCCTATTCACGAAGTGGACATTTTGGTCAAACTGCCAGATCGTTTAAAATTCTAAAAAAAAAAAGGAAGGATAGCAGCAGCATGCTGAGTGTGAAGAGACTTTTAGAGTGTGCGCAAAAAAGGTTAAACAACAGAGTGATGTCTCTGAATATAGAAATAGTTATGTTAATTATTTTGTATTAAATAGTAGCTTGTTCTAATAAATAACTAGATTTGACGTTGCTGTTGAATCACAAACGTTATAAAGTGGATGCATCATGAGTTACCTGCTTTTTGTTGTTTTCATCACATATTATTAACAATATTTTATTGATTTATACTTTAATACAATTTTAAAATATTAATAACTTTTGGATTTGTCTCTTTGTTTACATGTATGTTTTGGAAATAATATAATACTTTTCATGTATTCTGTTTGGCGCCCAGTTACTATTGACACCTTGGGCAATTGCCACAACGCGAACATATTGCTATGCTAACGTTGGCCATATCTTGTATCTTCCAAAACATTCTATACTTTAACAATTTTGAAATGCATGAATGAGGAAATACGTAAAATTCCTAGCACTGTTATGAATTTTTACTGCTTCATGAAGGAAACTAAGATGCATGGCGGAATATACTGTCCGATATAACAAAATATTTATACTTATTTTTTATTTGTAATCAAATCAAGCAAGCTGATAACTTGCAATAGGATGCAATTTTCTATTAAAGTACTTACATATGTGGAAACATAGATTGTGAAATATCTTTGTTGTAATCACTAATCAGTTTTACTTAATGAATGGTAAATGTACTAAACATTTCCAAGACATGGAAGTTTTCCATGTTCAGCATGATCCATATTTATTTAATCATTATGTAAAAGTGAAACTGATAATTAGTATCCAAGCAACTTAGATAAAACATGCTTCAAACGGATAAATCCTGGTGAAACAACAAACAGCTTTAATTTTACAACCAGAAAATGTAAACCAAAATACAATCAAAACCCAAGAAGAATCGAATAATTTATATATAAACTGAGTTGTAACACTTAAATATTAATATTATTTTACACAAACATTAGTGATGTTCATCAGATTTTAGAAATTCTTTATATTGTACTTCAGTCATCAGTGCAGTAATTTCTTTCTCGTTAGTAAGTTCAACTTTGAAGAGCCAACCTGCAATGTAAATCGTTTATTTTAAAATTTCCCGCTCTAACAAAATCCATACCCTTCTCGTAGCACGACGTGTTGATAAGAGATGGCGCATTCTCGACTTCGCTGTTTTTTTCTACAACCCGTCCTGATACAGGACTGTACAACTCACTAGCAGCCTTAACACTTTCTAATGCCCCGCATTCGTCTATAAAAATAAGGATATTATTAAAATATGCTTACATTATCGTTAAACTTTGATGTATTTACCCTTTTGTTTAAGGGTTGTGTCGACATCTGGTAGCTGTGCATAGACAACGTCACCTAATGCTTCCTGCAAGCACGTGCAATGTTAGTATTTTTACTCGAAATTTTTCAAAGTTTTTACATACCTGGGCATACTGGGAGATCCCAATTACTCCAATTTTGCCATCCACTTGCACCCATTCGTGTTTGTCTGTGTAAAAGCGTTCTGAAAAATAAATACCGTGTGAATATTCGAAATGTGTGAAAGTTACCTAACTTACCTGCAAAATTGCATCGACTCGTGCTTATTAACCTCACTGTTTGCAGACAAGAAGGTGTTTTTTGGTTAAAAACTGGAGATTTATTGATAAGCCGTGCAGCACGTACAACCAGTCTTGGAATAACCATTTTGTTGAAAGAGTAGGAAAGAATGCTGCTTCAGTCTCGGTTATCACTTATCAGGAACCTATGAAGTCGCATATGCTGCCAATCGTAGTCTCTACAACATGGTTTGTTTGCGTGCTAATGAGGTCAAAATAAATTGCTCATAAACGTATTACTTCATAAATAACAACGGAATATTATTTTTCTCCACCAACTAAAAGGTTTTTTTCTGTTGCACGCCGTAGAAAAAGAACGGTAATAAGTGTAACTAAAAATTACTTCAACTAAAAAACCCGGGTTTATCAAAGGTCAGAATAAGACTTGCAAGATATTTCAAAAACTGACCCGATAAGGCGGCACGTTTGGACAACATTGACAAAGTCTGTTGTTCCCGGGTTCATTCGTATTTTGCAAGCAAACATAGTTGTTTTGACGTAATAAAGATACGGTTGACAACACCAATTTTTATGGCTGTTTCTTCATACATTTTGTTAGCCAAATATGTGATTTTCTATTTTTAAAATTGATATACTTTATTTCTAAGTTGCTTTTTGGTAAATGATTGATGAATACGTCTTTCGGTCTAATGGTTTCAGTTAAATATTTTGCTTTAGTTATAATTGTATAATTTTCTAGACGAGAAGCGGAATAACCATGGACGCCGGCAGCTAGGGGCCATGGGGGCCGTTGTCCTTCTTGGTAAAAAGGTGGACTTTCTCTTATGAAAAATTTCGTTTTACATTTATAAATGTATAGTGAGTATAAAAGAATTGGAATTTTGAGTTTTCGTTATAATAGGAATGCTACTTTCTATAGGATTTAAGTATTAATTATCTTACGTAGGTAAAAGTGTAATTATGATAGGAAAGTCTTGACCTTAAAATTTACATTTTAACTTAACCCCGAAAATTTCAACCAAAAAAGTAATTATTAACACAAAATTTTAAAAAATGTTCTTTTAATTGTTTGAGTAAAATTTCGTAGAAATAGATGATTACTTCGCTTTGAAAATTGCTACTGAACCCACGAAGAAGTGCTTGTACCTATTTTACATTTCTTTTTATATTACCTGTTATATATACAGTGCGGTCGTAAAATGACCTCCCCCCAACTACTAACTTTTGAACGACTTGATATTTCTTCACAAAACTTTGTGTGCTTTAATGCGAGGCTAAATACTACTTCTTAGCCCATATTTAAATTTTATAACTTTCAAAATGGCGGCTAGACGCCATCTTGAAATATTTTTTTAAAAGGCAATGTGGTCGAGTGACATCTCATTTGAAAGGTATTTTAATTTTACGCCTGATCCAAAAATATTCATCCAGAAAAAAGTGCCAGATGATTGAAAATAACAAGTTTATGGAAAAAAAGAAGGCACCCGTAAATTTTTTGCGATTTGCGGATATGTTGTTGGCCTCATCGAGGACAACAATTTTTCCTTATGACACTTTCCCGTAACTCGTACTGTTTGGCCGCCAGGGGCGTCCAAAATTGAAACACGAATCCACGTCCAGCACGTGTCCACGTCATCGCAGCGGGTCGGTCGCGAGCTCAATCTGTTCGCATAAGTACGGCGCATCGATGGCCGGCGAAGGCGGTTGTAACATCCCTGAAGGAAGAGCGGAGGACGCCGAAACGCGAAAAAGAACGTAAAAATCGGCATAGAAACTTAGCCGGCATCCCACGCGCCCCCTTCGGGGATGTTAGAACCGGCCGTCCATGCGCCGTACTTATGCGAACAGATTAAGCTCGCGACCGACCCACTGCGATGACGTGGACACGTGCTGAACGGCGAGTCATGTTTCGACTTTGAACGGTACGAGTTACGGGAAAGTGCCATAAGGAAAAGTTGTTGTCCTCGACGAGGCCAACAACATATCCAGACCGCAAATCGCAAACTTTTCCAAGTGCCTTCTTTTTTCCATCTGTCATTGTTTTCTGGATGAATGTTTTTTTATGAAACTCAAGGATCAGACGCAGAATTAAAATACCTTTTAAACGAGGGGTCACTCGACCCCATTGCCAATTAAAAAATATTTGATCATTTTGAAAGTTATAAAATTTAAATATGGGCTAAAATGTAGGATTTAGTATCCCACTAAAGCACACAAAATTTTGTGAAGAAATATCAAGTCGTTCAAAAGTTAGTAGGGGAGAAGGATATTTTACGACTCCACTGTATATATACCGTGTGCTGACTATGAATACGCTCCATAGGGAAAATACATGCGTTTATGAAATTCTTCACTGTCCTGCTTCCCAAGTTGAAAAACGAACCTAAAACAAGGTGTACGCAGAAGAGACGCTAATTTTCCAGAATTTTCCATCAATTTCTTATTTTTATAATACCAAATCGAGCGATAAATTTGAAAAACTAAAAAAAATGTATACATTTAATGTAGTAATGTCACCAAATCCGATACGCGATTGCCGTCAGCATGGTGTGGTGGTAAATGATTAGCTTTATAATACGATCTTCGGGAGTTCGAATCCTCCTTCTGCGTTATTTTTTTTTAATTATTTTTTTATGAAAAATGTATTATTTCTGTAAATCCAACTGTTATATTCTCTAAATACACATCATACAAAAGTACATGCATTTTTGAGTTTCATAAGAAACTATATAATAAAACAGTATTATTTAATTGCTAAATTTACCGTTACACATTCAATAATAACAATCAAATCGTTTAACACTAATTACGGAGCAAGCAAAAATTTAAATTAATTTAAAGTGAATTACTATCTGCATTCAAATAGTAACCCAAACGATTATAAAATTATCTCCGGACTTGGGCTAGCGATCTTGGTGTAATTTATTTACAATATTCAATAATGTTGTGAATTGCATTTACAAGAATAAAATATTGTTCATAAAAAAATAATAAAAAAAATAAACTGAAGGGAGGATTCGAACTCCCGAAGGCCGCATTACAAAGCGAATCCTTTACCACTACGCCATGGTGACGGCGATCGGGCATCGGATTTGGTGATATTCCTACACTACACACATAAATTTTATTCAGTTTTTCAAATTTATCACTTGATTTGGTATTATAAAAATAAAAAATTGATGTAATCTCTGGCAAATTAACGTCCCTTCTGCCTACACCTTGTTTTCGAAGCGCTTTTCAACTTGGGAAGCAGAAAATTGACGAATTCCACAAACGCATGTATTTTCCCTATGGAGCGTATTCAAAGTCGGCACACGGTATGTAGAAATAGAATATGTATATTATTTTGTTAAACTGGTTTTTAGTTTTATATTTTTATAGGTGGGGTTTTAATGAACCGTATTTTGAAACTTGTTACTGAATCCAAGGACAAGCCTCTATATTATACATTTTTTATATTCCCTATTACCTATATTTTCATTTATTTTAGGTTGTTCGGTCTTATGTAATATATATATAATATATATATACCAACTCCGCCTGCTGTAGGGTTTTCGACAGGATATTCTACAGTTGCCGGTCCCAAGCCCGGGTAAAGGAGGAGGGAGAAGAAAAGGTTGGTAATGGTCCTAGTGGAATATGTCTATGTCGATAGACTATGCCATAAATGCTAGGAAATGACCGACTGAGCAAACATCGCTCAGCTCTGCCAACAAATCCTATACCAGAAAGGTATAGGGTGAAGGCGAGCCTCCAGCGCCTTAAAACTGGAACCATCGGCTAAGGGAAGGAGACCCCAACAGAAAACCCCTGGTCCTCCAGGTTGGGGGTTGTGCAACGGGCCAGCACCTCGTTCACGGAAAACCAAAACTAAAGGCTAAAAATCTTAAATGCCAGCCTCGGAAAAACCCGGACGGAAAAAATGATAGACG
>JABXWE010040916.1:0-14231 GCA_014611495.1 Limonius californicus | reverse complement strand
GTATTGTAATGTTGGTTGCTTACGTATTATTTGGGCATCCAATTTGCTAGAAGTTCCAGATTTACCTCTCAATAGGAAGAAAAGAAAAATCATCATACGCTTCTAATTGTTTTACGATTAGTTGCTTCTACTGCAACATGAACAATATAAACTAGGTATAATAAGTGAAGAGCGGATAATATGCACGACAAAATTAAATATATACGCATACATATGCAGCGATTTTTTGGAAACTATGCATATACTTGGGCCATATAAGCAGCAAAATATTCAAAAATAACAAGAATAACTAATAGAAGTTCTAAACTCAAGTATAATAATTTTCATTGGACAAAATTAAAAAATACATACACTAATTAACTCACTCGTATTATATATAAAAACTAAGCCTAGAACTATTAGTGTAAGAACTATTTCTAAAATAATTTATGATTAGAAGTTGTTCGAAATTTTCTAATAAGAAATTATGCTTTCTATCTGAAAACATATGTTAATAGAAAAGCTTCTTTCTACGTCGACAGAAGTAGTGGGTGCATTTTTAAACCTAACACTGAATTCCAAATTAAAAATTGAAACTTAAGTTATTATCTCTTACTATTTCGCCTCCAAGAACTTGGTTAATTTGTCTTAAATTCAGAAACCCCTCATTTTTTTGTATGACACTATTAAATTTTTGATATAGGAGATCACCTATTTCACCCTCAACTTTTTTACACAATCTATCAAATTCCTTTATTATTTCAATTGACTCTGAAAGATACATCCCTTAAGTTTATAATTTGCGAATGGAGTTTGAAATCAAGCTATAGTTTGATTTAATAAAATAAAGACGCTGAGGCAATTCTGTCGATTTCACCAATTTTTACAATTATCCAATGCGGCGGTGGGATCAGTTATTTGAAGAATTACGTCTTTAGTACCTTCAAAATTATCGGCGTAAAAAATTGCTGTTTCTAACCACGTACCCCATCTTGTAATTATCGGTTCTGGAGGCAATGGAACATTTGGAAGTCGTTCCTTATAAAACCGGACTCTCAAGGAGACATTTAAAAATAATTTTGCGCTGCTCTTGTCATGTAAGAGGCAGCATCGCACAACATGAGTAAAATTTTTCACAAGGTACACTCTCGGGTAAAAAAAAATTGACAAACCTTCCTGCACAACTCGGGTAATTGTTAAATTATTTGTTTTTTGAAGTTGTTTGGAAGCTATTAAATATGATTTGCTTAAACTGCCTTCATGAAGAATTCCTATTAATAAATGGGCAATGTAACAGCCACATTTGTCCGTACTTGCATCTACGATTATAATTATAAGCAAAGTTACTACCAAATAATTGTCTAATTTCAGACATTGTTTCATTGTAACAAGAATTTACACACTTTTTTCGTAAGGTACTTTCGTCGGGTACATTTTGTTTACATAATTTTGGTAAGAACGATTTTAAATTAACATTATTTAATTTCGATAACGCTATATTAGACGAAATTAATGCCTTACATAACTCCTTATTAAATTCTTCTTGCTCCGATTTTTTGGAACTCGTCCCTGAACACTGAGTCATGTTTTGCTGAGAACAGTTGCTTGGCTTCCATTTTTCACATTTTGCAATATGTGAAGAAGTTTTAGTATGTTGATCTGGCAAGGATTTTATCTCAGAAGACACCTACAACGACAAATAATTAAATATTAATATAAGAACTTTTGATACTGGTTAAAAACAAAAACAAACACTACCTTCCCTGTCATGACTTTGTTTTAGTTAGGTACATAATAATATGAAAAATAATTATAATTTATATAAGAAAAATTATTGAACTTGGCAGTTTGCTGCAAGCTCGACAAAATATTTTGTAGCCATCCATTACTAGTTCTGGATATGATTTAATCCATAAAGTTATCTTCTTCGATTAACTCATTGTAGGTATATAATATGTATAATATTAGCGATAGATCAACACTATCGGAGTATTGGACACGATGTAATGACGAGAGAAGATTCTGTTATAGGGTTACTCAATAAGAGAAAATACTTTGTAAACTCTAAACAAAATGTAGGTATGTATTCCACCCTATACTGATAAACAAGAAACAAGTAATAAAATGGATTAGGTCGGTACTTCAAACTTCAAACTGTCGGGAATTCCAGGCACAGGTCATTAGCTGTCCAGCTGTGAATTGTTGGTGATCTGTGTGCAGTACTCGGAATTTCATAATCTTGTTTTGACCGCTTGACGAAAATTTACAAACGAGTAATGCAAAAGGCCAAAATATGCAAGTTATGCAACTTTTGCAAAAATATGCCGCGAATGCCCAAATATGCAATATATGCAATCACTAATTAGCGTTAATTAACTCTTATCAGTGTAATTCGTCCACTTAATTAACTATAGTCAAAGATATGCAAAAATTAAAATATATGCGCTTTGCATATAATCCGCTCTTTTATAATAAGTAATTAGCCATGTGTGAGAAAATAAAATAGTTTATCTGTTTGTTTATTAACGGCACTATACCTGCCATTTTCTTTGCTTAATCCGTGACTTATATACTTGACCAGACAAATAGTTTCAGTATTTTATGACTTTTATGTTTTATGTCAGTACGCCGTAATAGTAGAATATTTATTTTACATTTTCATTCTTTGGAACGTTACTACCTTAAAAATTGAAGAAAGTTGTCTATTTGATTGGAAATAAAATTGCGAGAAAAGGTTATATTAAGCTATAATTTGTGCTTCCCTTACACTAAAATGTTTGGAAGTCTTAATTACTAATTAATATAGTGTTCAAATTTATAAATTTAACTTAATTAGTGTATGCATTATGTTTATCAGTTATAAAAATAAATAAAGTATGCTATCCATAATTTACCGAAGACGGGTTATCACAATTAAATATGACAATAATATTTGTAATCAAATGTTCAAATATAAGCGGAAGGAACATAAATTTGTAGCAACTGGTTTTCGAAAAACAAATTCGAATAAAATTGTGTATGGATAATATAAGATATTCTGTGTATATTAAACAATAGATTCTTTTTATTAACTTTAGGAGAAGGTTAGGTCAGCCATCAATGTATTTGAAAAGTCACCAAGTTCTGGCATATTTAATAGTATTGACTTTCGATACACTTTGGAAGCATCCGTATTGGCAAAACAGAACCGACAATTTGATACAGCAAAAGCCGCTGCTATTCTATCAATATGTTCCTACATATGTATTATTTTAGTAAACACCAGTAAATAATTTTTCAACTGGTAAATCTAGAATTAATTTAAACTTCGTTACATCTTATTGATTTTTTTAAGTTTAACCAAAAACAACCGCATAACTGAAGCAGTGAAAAACCCACTTCACAAGTAGTAATATCGATCTACATTCAATATTACAGTTAGCTGTTAATAATTAAATGTTATCGTTTGCGTTAGTAGTGAATTTGTAATACAATTTTTTATTGTGTACCCATCAGGGTGGCTTTGATACTAACTAACTACTTTACTAACTAACTTTATTCCGCGTCTGAATCCTCCATTTTGTTTTACTACCGCTTCTACTGAAAGTATTTGCCAGTGCACACGCTGATTTTTGTCAATGTTGTACGTTATACCAAGATATATTCATATGTATGTATAACTAGTTACACAACAATACTTACACACCATTAATATTAAGTTATTTCTAAACGAATTGAACCTAATTTGCGAGAGGTCTAGGACAATACCAGTACAAAATGTTATGGTCGCAAAAAAAACCCACGTTGCGGCGCCAATTTGTTACCGGCCAATCGAGCTTCTTCGACGATTCGTAACTAACTTGATGGAAAAGGGCCTACAGCTTAGCTCAGAGGCGTAGGGGGAGTTCGTGAAAATCTCTTATGGGAGAAAATCTTTAGTTGTGTACAGGGCGAGTCAATATAAGTGGGCGCCACCTTCCAAGTCCAGCTGATTGAGTAGGTCCTCGTGGAAGGCCGAGAAGCCAACAGCTCACGGGAAGGAAACCTACCTTTATTGTGCTTCCTCCTATACATATTTGAAGCTTGCAAAATTTTTACATAAACACATACAGAGTACACATAAATAAAAGAGGCAGTAAATTTTAAAACACATATAATGAAACTCTTAGTAACGACGGTACAACAAAAAAAAAATGACAAGAGTTATCACGCCGAAGTTTGTATTACAATTACAAATATTAATATATGAGCGCTCAAGCAAACGAGCTAGCGTCGTCGGCGCACGTATTTGGTCCAACCGACCACGCAGCCACCGACGCAAGCATACAGGAAAACACAATATATGTAAAACAAAATTTATCTCATACTTTGTTCTTCCAACAAATACAGTCCGCGACTGAGGGTCGCTTCTTGTTTCCAGATACAAAAAAAGATTCAATAATATTGAATTTTGCAAGTCGCACGTAGGCTTTCGCTTCACAAAACACAAAACTTTTAGTTTTTACCTTGAAGATCGGAGGAGACGGCAAAATATACGGCGATTTCCGGTTGCTAACGATGAACGCAGGCGAAGACAGGACCCTTCGATGGTAGGAAGAAATGGCTGCAGAACCACGGGAGTTGGGCTTCGAAGAAGATCCGCCGAAAGGCGATTGGTCAACTCACTAAAGAATTGCCTTTTTCTGGGGTTGAATCAAGTTATTCCTATTTAATCCGGCAGCAGCCGACGGTCTGTTAAATACCCCTTGGTACAACAGCAAAACGGAACACATATAACAGATACCCCTTACAAAAAAAACCCGAGAGCCGCCCCTGCAGCATTTAACGTAATTACGGCCCCCATACGGGCGACCGGAGTCCGCGAAGGTCGAAAATGGACTAACTTCAAAATGCAATGGAGACCTGCACTTCTCCCACAAGATATTGCACCACATTTCGAAATCTTACGCAAGAAGTTCCAGAAAGAGTTTATTTTTAACGCGCAAGTTCCAGGAAGCGTTCGAGGTCGACCGCGGAAGAAAACAAGACACTGCAATTTTAACACAAAGAAAACTGTTAACACATCTCAAACTTCGAAAGACACTACAAAATACTGAAACGGTAACCCAAAATAAGATTGCAATTAAAAATAACGATACTAATTCTAACGAAGCGGTAAACAAATTAAGAAATTAATACATACAAAGCGGCACATTTTAGAATGAACATAACAAAACTTTATTGTATCGTGAACACAGGTAAGTAAAGAAACACTTATTAAAAATGTGCGTAGGGCGTACAACTTAGATACCATAGATTTTCTTAATCTAAAATAAACTACTCAAAAATGAGTAGGGATATTGCAGTGTAAGACACTTAAAGGCAACACCAATTACATTTGTAATAAAAAAACTACCAAAACAACAAAATCTAACCCCTTTTTAGCAATGAATATGAAAATTACAACGAAGGTACGTTTAAAGAAGAAACTTAACAATACTATAATGAAAATCTTTATTGTCTCTTTTCACTTAATTTAAATTTATTAAATTCTGAAATCGCGTGGCACCTCCGCTGGCAGTAATAACTGCTCCGCACCTTGCTAGCATACTCTCAATGCAACTATTAACATGTTCTTGTGAAATTTGATGCCACAGTACCGGCAATACATTCCTCAGCTGTTGCACAGTAGTAGGCCTTGGATTATGATGATCCAGCTGTCTCTGCAAAAGGTCCCATGCATTCTCGATGGGGTTAAGGTCTGGAGATAGCGGAGGAAGAGCAAGATGGTTTATTTTTTCAACTCGAAACATCTCTAAAGCAACCCGAGCACGATGCGGCCTTGCGTTGTAGGCCAAAAAAAAAACAAAATATTCCCGTCCAACAGCGTTACGACCGTTCAGAACATGGTCCATAATGATCTCTTCGGCATAACGTTGGCCCGTGAGTGTACCATTAAAGATATGGACTTCAACACGCTACCCTAAAGAAATTCCAACCCATACGATAAGAGCACCACCGCGAAAGGCAATGACTGCTTTGCACGGGCTATCATTGATGAGACAATATATGGACTCGTCCGAAAACAGTGAATTCTTGCATTAATTAGCAGAAGTCGATACTCACGAGGTGTTGTGATCCACTTTCAGGCCTGCTTGCAGTCGTACTTAATTCGCTAAGGGGCGAAAAGGCACGCGAAATTACGCTCTGTGTGGTTCCAAACATATATAGTGCATAGCAACGGCTAAATTTCGTTGTTCTATTGTTAAATGCTTTCTCTGAATTGGTGTTTATTATTAAGAACACACTTGTAACACACGAATTAAAAACAATAAACAAAAGAGATCTTAAGAAGACAGGAAAGATTATTCGATCAAACACACAAACTCGACTTGTTTTTTGTTTTTTAACATCCAACATTGCCGCTTGCTCTAATTATCAATAACAGACTACCATTAGCCGCCAAATACAAACATATATGCTTTATATTACAATATGCATGTTAATTTTTGAGTAGTTTATATAACCCTTTTTATAACGAGGACGTTGTTAATAGAATAAAATGCTAAAACCTTTTCCATACGAATAATATGATTTATGTCTCCGGACGTTTGTCTTTCTATGATACTTCTTTATAGATTGAGACAGTGGTCACTCCAGAGATACGTCTTGTCTTGTCAGTAGGGAATGTAGTAAAGAAATTATATTGATAATTTTACGGGAAATTTGCATTTTGAACCTCTAGGAAAACTGATTTTATTAACTTTTTTGTTGTAATAGAGCCGTTAGCGACCTAATGAGTTACTTTTTACGTATTGACCAGGCTAGTCCTTCAGACCATATAAGAATTTTTTAAGACATCTACTTTAATTTCTCGTTGCGTTTAAACCATTAATCAAATGTATAATCCCTGAACTTTTTATAATCTTACGTATTAGTGTTATTGCGAAAATAATAATTTGTAAGAATCAACAACTGTATAAATATCAGGTTGTCACCGTTTCTGAAATTAGAGCTCCATATAAGCGTTTAAAAAGGCAATCTAGATTTTAGAGAATATCTCCGTCTGAAGCTGTTAAATATATTATTATGGAGCTATCACGGGGCTTGTAAGCCCACCGCTTTGGTGCGAGGCAAGGCTAAGCTAATTTGTGCTATGCACAGCAGGACTCGACTCTACTAGTTACCCCGTGTTGGTGCGTAACCGTGCTTACCCAGCCTGGTGTATGGGGTGTGTGTGTGTATGCAAGTAGAGTCTTGTTATTCCTCTACTGCGACTATAATACGAGGAGTACCATTAATTTGATCCCCAATAGGAAATGGAGACCTGCAGCCTAGAGAATTTAAAAATTTCCGACCCTGGAGTGATTCGAACCGGGAAGCGTATAGACCATTATATCCAAAGCTTGGCTCTCTTATCACTGAGCCACCCCAATTCTTGTTAAACTTTGCTAGTATAGTTAAATTAAGGTTGCTCAAATGTTACTAAACATTAATTCACATTTATCTACTAATTAATAACATCTCACAAGCAGTGTTCTGTGAGTTAAAATGCAAGTTTGAATGAGAGGGACAAGAGATAAAACAGTCACCATAAAAGGGAATAACTAAATATTTAAAGATCGTAATAATCAATCTTCAAAATTTAAAGTTGTATTATTACTAAAGATACACACAATAGATTACAGCCACACGCCCACATGCCAACTTTTTACTTTTTTTAACTAAATGTTAATTTAATGCAGTAAATAAGAAATTCCCGATAAATAATATAAATTACTTCCTGTACATCAATTCAATACTTCCCGTATTACTTACTGGTATGGGGAATTGCAAATGCTTTTCCTGTGTTATATTGAAACCAATTTAGCTTATTAACAGATAATTTTAATTTCGGTTATTTCCAGGAATATCACGTATGGATTAATTTCATTGAACAGTCATGAACATCTACACATAATTAATTACTTGACCTACATTAATTCCGAATTTGCTATTTATCTACGAGTATCTATTTCCATTTAGTATACCCATACCATACATACGTTTATAATAAACATTATAGGAAATAATTAGTAATACATGTTCAAAGTACAGTAGTATTTATTACAACGTAACGGTTATTACACGACAACAAGCGGTTTATGTGTAAGTAAATCAAGGTTCATAACCCTACCAAAAAAAACTTCACTCCTCACATTGCAACTACCAAAATGATTAATTATGTATCGTGGTCTAAATTTTAGCTATTGTACATACTAGAACATATAAAAATGCGAGAAGCAATATTAGGAACTTTCTAAATGTATATAATAGTGACGTACGCTGAAAATATCTTGAGCTCAGAGAACTGCAAACACCGTGGTTCTCGATCGTATGTACAAATAAAAGCAACTGTTATTGAACATCAAAGAAAGAAAAACACAATACTTGGGACATATCATGAGGGAAGATAAATACGAGACAGTCAAAACGATTATTTAAGGGATAATAAACAAAACGATCTATTGGGAAACGTCAAAACTCTTGGTTGAAGGACTTCCGTAGATGGTTCATGGATCTAGATCCATAGATATTTTCCTAGCAGTAATTTCCAAAATTCAGAGAGTTGGTCGATTGAATCCACTAACCTACGAAGCGAAACGGTATATTAAAAGGAAGAAATTAATACAATTTCATGTAAAATCGAACATAATATAACATAACCAAATCTACTTATGAAAGTAAGTTCTAAATTTTAAATTTAGTTTTGCGTAAAAATTAAATTCGAGACTTTTAATCGTACGTGTAAAAAACACAATTATGAAAGTATACTAGATTTATATCTTTCATTCAATTAGCTATGCACAGGGTGTTCACTGTAGATAGACGTAGGTAAAATTTGATAGAGATTATATGACCTTTTATTTTGATAATACCAAATTAAGTGCTACATACGAAATGACGGTTCATCTCAGATATTTGGTTCTCTTTACCAAGTCTGATGGTATGGTCAAGGTATATGTATTGATCGGTTTCTCGAGGGAGATATTGCCAATGGTAACCTCTTGCTGGGAATTACTCAGTATATTGGTTTTACCAAGTCCTATTTTTCTAGATTTCTCTTCCAGTTCATTTATCATAGTCTTGAGTTCTTCTATGTCAGCGCTTATCAACACTATGTCGTCCGCGAACCTTAAGTGGTATAGGCGCACACCATCTACATTTATCCCTTTATCATTCCAGGTTAGTCTGTAAAGACGTTCTCTAGAGCTAGCGTAAATAATTTAGGTGAAATGGTATCGCCTTGTCGAACACCTTCTTCGATGGCAATCTTCTCTGTTGATAGGTTGCTTTCAAATTTAATATGAAAGGTGGCATGTTAGTGGATATTTCTAATAATGGCGGAGTATCTAGAATCTATCCTGGCATCGTTCATTGCTGACAAGAATGCCCAGGTTTCGATACTATCGAATGCCTTATGGTAACCTACGAATGCCAAGTAGGCAGGGTTTTGTCGTTTATTATATTTCCTTGGTGATCTCTTATTTTAGTTATTTTTACTATTCCTCTGCTTAGGTTTCTTCTCAGTACTTTCATGTTTCTATTGTTTGCTATGATGTCTATTATTTGGTTTGTTTTGTAAGCTGTCAGATCTTGTCTCACTTTCTTTAGTATTAATTTGTTAATGTCCTTGTATTCTGGTGCTTCTCTGTCTGTTTTTCTTCTTTTTCTGTTAGGTGTATTGTATCTGGTTTCAGTTTACTTTCTTTTGTACTTTTGGTTCGGCTACGGATTTTCTTAGTAACCGTTTGTATATCCCCTATTATTTTTTGTGACATTTCGTCTATACTTTTCATATTCAGCGTTATAAGTGGTTGTAATTTCTTTCTCAGTTCGTCTTGATATTTGTCTACATTGTGATGCAAGACCTCGGTTGTTGGAAATCTCTTTTTATTTAAGAGTTAAGAGTCTATGATCACTGCCGGTGTTAAAGTGATTTAGAACGAAGACGTCTTTGCATACATTTCTATCGTCACCTGGTATGAAGTTGATTTCACTTTTTACTTGGCCATTTGAGCTACGCCAAGTCCATTTTCTATGTGATTTCTTCCTCTAAAAGGTATTTAAGCAGTATAGTTTTTCTTTGTTAAGATAGTTAATCAGCATATCTGCTCTGTGGTTTCTTCTACCTAAGTCAAATTTACCTATATATTCTGTGTCATCAAGTTGTTTTTCCCCTACTTTGGCATTAAAATCCCTGTTATTATGGTGTAGAAAGTATTTTCTAAGTTTTTAGCATGCGTTATATCTTAGTAGAGTTGTTCTATAGACTCGTCTTCTGCTCTACTTGTTGATGCGTAGCAGTGCGGATAACTATACGTGATAAAATCAAAAAGAACGACATCCGAAATAGAACTAAGGTGACAGACGTAATGGACCGCATAGCAAGGCTCAAGTGGAAATGGGTGGGTCACCTGGCTCGACAAGAATCAGAAAGATGGACACAGCGAATTACAAACTGGAGGCCACGAGAAACCAAAAGAAGCGTCGGAAGACCGCAGAAACGGTGGAGCGATGACATCAAATCAGTGGCCGGAAAGAACTGGATGAGGACCTGCAGAGATAGAGATAAGTGGAAACCAATGGAGGAGGCCTATGTCCAGCAATGGACCCAAACAGACTGAAAAGAAGAAAGAATACGAAATGCTGTCACTCATATAATGTTTTATTTGTAACACCGATTAAGCATATAATTTGCACATCATAATCCAAGCTTCAAATCCGGTCGTACATACTCTTCATAAGAAAGAATGTGAATTATAAACGACACATTTTCAAGTTGTTTCTTGTATCAGTACTAATAAATACAAAGCTCTACTATACAGCTACGAAATCTGAACCCATGTAGTCCGATTTGCAAACTAAAACGTTAAAGGCTATCTACAGGCTATAGGCTAGCGCAAATAAACAATATGATTAAAACATATTATCTTAACGCATTCAAAGTTATATATAATAAAATAATAACATTTATGTGTGATAAATCTAGAATGAAGAAGAATCAAATAATCTGTGATATTAACATAACGAAAAGTTATATATTGTAATTCTATTAAACAATGTATTTTCTGAATACAGCTGATAAATAAAGTTTCAGCACAGTATTCAAATAGATTATTATTATAAAACACATGGTGGTGCTAATTATCTCAAGATATTGTTTACATATGCAAATATCGATTTATCCTAACAATTGCGGTATGTAATTAATTTAACTTCTGATCACTAATTGGAACAAGGATAGTTATGGTAAAAATGTGAATGCTTCCCAATGTCGAGACTATTATAGGTAAATAAAGTTGCGTTCCGGTAATTTCAACCGGGAACACATACTTCCTAAGCCCTAAGAAGTAACAAATTATGAAAATATTACGTACCCCGTTAACGTCAATTCTATAGAACTCGCCCTTATTAAAATATCCTCTCTTAAGGACAACTTGTATTTCAATTTTCATCTAATTTAGTGTAACTGAACAACATTTGAACAGCCAAAAGATTAAAGATGTAGGTCGTTTTTACATTTTTAATATAAAGATATTTTTATTCTTATTATATTTTATTGATGGACCAGCATATGAGCCCCACATTGAAGCGACAAAAAAATATGATGTTGAAAAAAAGAGGGATGTTGCTTTATTTGCACTCGTAACGAAGATGATCTCCTTTTCATATGTAAAAAAGTATTACAATATTATTAGGTAATTAGTTGAAACAACACAAAGGGCACCATTCAAACATAAACTTTACAAGAACTCTTATCTCACCGTTTATAATATAAATTTTGGTAACTGCTGTATAACCTTTAATTCTTGCGCTGGTTAATTGAACAAGGCGAAGTTACAAGGTAGTAGACGTAAAATTAATAAATATGGATGGATAAAGAAATGAATTAAATGTTATCGAATTATCTAAGTTTGTTCATATAAAACGTTAAAAAACTTTAACAATTAAATGACAGAGTTACATTAAATAAATAGTAAGGTCTAATTTAACAAAGCACTTTCAAACATACCCACCTTTTTACATAGAAGCTCTGGCTTATTTTCCTCTGGTTGGTAAAATTTACTAGATGAAGTTAGGATGGCACTCCTGCGCCCTGTTGATCTTAACTTCAAAACGACAGTTCATCACTTTGTGCTTTTTCTAAGTTCCTCGCAGAAAAACTTTGGACTGAGTATCTTCGTATGCGTAAAATCGTTTCACAAGATAATTAACCCAAATATTATTTACTGCTTATTACATCAGATGTTCAAATATACCAATAAACTCATAAATACGTTGCACCTTTATATTTTCTTTTTAAATTGTTAACCCCAAACTTGCTTCACTTTTCAAATTGTTGTTGATTCGACGTTACTTATTTGTTCTAATTTATTTTAAATTAAATTCGATTGCTATTCCAGTTGCAGGTTCAGAATATGATGCGAATATCTCCCAAATTATTAACAGGTATAAAACTTTTGTCCAACGTATAGATGATTCCTAATCGTGAATTTTATTGACATTTTAAACGTCAAACGCAGATACAAACGAAAAATGTCAAGAAAACATCTAAATTCTACTAACGCTTCTTTGTTACTTGCCAAATTCTTGATTTTCGGCTAATTTACCGAATTTTATATATTCTTCACACAGATAAATAAGAAATAACGCTGATAACATAGCTTTATTCAAACAGGATATAGTAAACACACAAAATTATAATTTTAATTTACTCGCCATACGAGCGCCTGTTCGCGTTGAGATTTTCATGGCAAGTCTCTTTGTTTTTTCTTCATTTTTAACAAGTAACCATGGCAACATCATAATACAAACAAAAATAAGTTCATTTTATATAAATATTACAATTAATGATTATCACAATCATATTAAAATATTCTTCCCAACTATATCCAAATATTATTCGTAAAAAACATACGATTGAAAGGTAAATTTTGTCCAACATTACATGTTATTGTCGAATATTATACACAAATCTCATATCTTATTATTTTGCAAGTAAAAAACTTGCAGTTAAATATCATAAATATCTCCACTACCGTCATACAATTATTACGACTACGAACAAGCAAAACGAAGCAGAGAATTCCAAGGCTAAACACAGATCAACCGGAAGAAAATCAACAGTGATGACAAACACTAATTGAACATGACCTTTGCTGTATTGTAACAATTTATTTTTCAGGTTTAAAGCATAAAATAGCTATACATAAGTTATCTAAATAAGATAATTCTCTATTAGATTATCTAAATCTAGGTTCATATAACACAGCAATATACAGGGTGTCCCAAAACGTACCGGCAATATTTCAAAGGTGATTTCCAGAACTTCTTTAGAGTCGAAAAGTTCATACAAACATATTGCTATGATATTTATTTTTAATAATAATTATAATTGATGAAATCGCCCCACGTTGGCAGCGACCAAAAAAGATGCTATGAATTTTACTTATAAATAATAATTATAATTGATGAAATCGTTGGGCGCCAAATTTTGAATTCTTTCAAAATTAATAAATCTCAATTGACATACAATAGCATCTAAATTGACTCTAATTTCTCAGGATAAAGTGAATACGTGGCTTCCCTAATTTAGATAGGTTTATATGAATCAAATATAACATATAATATCATCAGTACATAAATAACTTTTGAACTTATCTTGAAAATCCAGTCCCGTTTGCGGCAATTTAGGCACCAATTCTCCGAAAACTGCTGATCTGTACATTCTTATTTCCTACGTTGAAGAGTTCCATTGTATTAGCCGGATTCGTTGAACTTCGCAATGTCAGCTTCCAGTACGCAAATTTAAAGTTTAGTGGAATAAATCTCAGAAACACTGTATTAATTACACTCAAATGTTCCAATTTAATTACGGTAAGTTCTTTTTTATACGTTTTTATTATTATATTAAAGGAATGAATAAAAGAAATTTTATTTTTATGCTCATTTCTTTTCAGTTAAATTTTTCAAAGAAAACACACTTGAATCAATTTAAATATGGTAACTTATTTATTATTATTATTACACACACACATTTGTAATTATTAACCCACAATTATAGTTGTAGTAATATAAATCACTTTGACATTTCGTAAACAAACAAACTTAACCTCATTTTTGAGATTCAAAGTTACATTACAATAAAATTTAAGCACTGATAAGAAAAAAGCGTGCACCCAGTTCGATGGCCATATAGGTACTGAAGCAATTATTTTCTGCCAGATACCTCTGAAATTCTGACAAAATCG
>JABXWE010040914.1:0-24817 GCA_014611495.1 Limonius californicus | reverse complement strand
ATCATGCAAATGAAGATAAAGTTATTGCCTTTATTCAGTAAGACAGACAGGTAACAGTTCGTCAAATATTTGATAATTGTAAATTCGGAATTCATAAAACAAGCTAAATTATCGTAACGTTGCTGAACGAAAAACACAAATTGAATCGTTTGCAAATCGCTTCTTCTTTACTGCAAAGGTATGGGAGAGAAGGAGTTAAATTTTTGGACTCAATTGATGAAACCTGTGTACATTATTTTACTCTATAGTTGAAACGTGTAAAACCGCAGTGGTGTCACCCACATCTCCAAAAAGCTGAAGGAAGAAAAATCTGTTTTCAGCCATGAAAGTGATGGCAACATTTTTTGGGAGTCTCTTCTTTGCGGTTTGTTAAAAACATTGTGTGTATTATTGGTAGAACACGAGCCAGAGCTTATTTGTCGCCGTTTTTGTATTTATTTTTGGTTTCTAGCTTGTAGGTTAGAGTATAATTCAAGGAATTCTAAAAGTTTTGAAGCAAAGTTCATTTTAAAAATAGCCACATCCAAATTTCCTTTCAGATTCCGTTCTTAACGAACAGCGTTGAGGGTTCAAATGAGCAAAATCTCGGTCAAACAGCAAGTGTACAGTTTTGGAATTCAACAAAATCGCAGAACCGTTGTTTTTGCGCATTTCCCATCTGCTTAAGCGAATGGAGGAAAATAAGGCAGTGTTATATGAATGGCAAATTGATGGCCATCGGGTGCATTAATCGTAACTGCCGCTGCAACTCGATGAGGAAATTGTTTCGCATTTATAACTGAAATAACGTAATTTTGCACCTAATTTGTTACTTATAGAGAAAGACGAATAGCTGAAGTGAATTGCACAAACTCAATTAATTCCATTATCTACAATCTACTTATGATACTGCAGTTGCAACACAGAAATCAGGCTTGTTAGGAGGTTATGCTTCCCTCAAATTACATGATAATTTCTACCCACGTTATCAACGAAGGAACGGTTTTTTGATGGTACTAATTGATGTAATGCACTAATCATTTGTTCTGCAAAATAACTGTTCTTGAATGGCTTTCGAATTAAGTACCAGTGGGAATATTCCGTATGCATCTACACAAATGCCAATGTTTATTTTATTTAGTAATCCCAATACTGATTTTATCTTCTGAATTAAGTTGCAATTTGCATCTTTAAACTTAAAATTGCGACGTTAATGTTTTTTTACTCCCAAGCAATATTTCAACTTTTGACTCAAGATTAAATTTTTTAAACTAATGAGTCGATTTGAGTTATAGTTTGAACTTAAGGTTTCGAACTTAGTATTAGGAAATCCCAAATTAAACTGGAACTACAGTAAATTTAAGATTACAACTAAAAACTCAAGATTTCCTGAGAACTTCTCTCTTGAGCTTTTAGCTTTAAACTTAAAATTTCTATTTTAAGCTTGAGATTCCAAAATTGGAATTACGCGTTATGGCTTTCACGTTTTACGGCTTCGAAGTGTAAGATCTCGAACTCGAAATCGAATTCTTAATGGAACTCAAAATATCGTTTCAATATTTTGGCCTTTACATTCAAGACATCGACCTAGTAGTCAGTTTTCGAGCTCTAAACTTAGGATTTTGAGGTTTTTAACTCAATATTTCCAACCTTTTGCCTTAAATCGCAAGATTTAAACGTCCTACCACCTGAAACAAAAGATTCCGTCTTTAATTTATTAAAGTTTGAGATTGATTGGGTTTACTAATGAATAGGTGAGAATTTTGGACGCTAAATTGAAGATTTTGAACTCTACATTGATTGTAAATTCATGAGTGAAAACTTTTGAACTTAGGAATTCCAATATTGATTTAAGATTTGAGTTTTAAACTTAAGATTGTCACCAATCGTAAATTTGAGGTCACAGCTTAGAAATCAAGATTTTTACTTCAACCCCAAGATTTAGAATTTAGGCTCAGGAGTTTAACTTTAAACACCCTTTTTAATTTTAGGCTCAGGAGTTCAGTTTCAAAGTCAATTTTAAACGTTAGATTTGGATTCCACTCTGTACTTCGAACTATTTACGTAAGCTTATGACTTCAAACTCAAAGTTTGAAAGCGAAAGTAAGATTACAATACAGACTTATTATGTTAGAGCGAATACTCAAGACAATAGCTTTACAATCAAATTTCGAAATTTTAAACTACTTTTTGAGATTCTATTCGCACATTTCGAACTTTGACTTAAAAGTTTTACTTTAGTCTCAGGATCGAACGTTTAAACTGTAATGTAGTACGTGAAACTGGAGATTTTGAACCGTCAGTTTAATATTGTAATAAGAAATTTAAGATTCATGTCTTAAAGATTTTGACTTTAAGCTTTGCTCAACTTAAGTTGGCTAGCTCTACACTCAAAAAGCCGCTTTTAAATTTATGATTTCTTATTTTAAATTCAATATTTTAACATTAACAGGATCGAACGTTTAAACTATAATGTAGTACATGAAACTGGAGATTTTGAACCGTCAGTTTAATATTGTAATAGGAAATGTAAGATTCATGTCTTAAAGATTTTGACTTTAAGCTTTGCTCAACTTAAGTTGGCTAGCTCTACACTCAAAAAGCCGCTTTTAAATTTATGATTTCGTATTTTAAATTCAATATTTTAACATTTAAGTTCATGCTTTCGACTATTAATGAAATTTACTACTACAATTTCACCATCTTTAATTTTTAAACTCAAGTATTTCGCAATAAATGCGTAATATTAAACTTTACGTTTACGATTCTAGAACTATTAATTTCCATCTTTGTTTTAGATGTTTTTAACATTAAACTCGGGAGTTTGACTTCTAATTGAATCTAAATGCTAAATTATCGATTTCGATGCCGGATTTCAAGTTATTCCTAAAGCTTTAAACTGGAACTTTATTAAAGTTTCAAATCAAAACTTCAAGCGCAACAGTGAAAACATTTACCTGCAGGATTTCAACTTTTGATGTGAGAATAAATTATCACGCATTCAACTTTTCGAGGCAAGATTTCGGTTTTAATCTCAAGCTTACGGGTATAAACTCAATATTTCGAATTTAGGTTTACTTTAGCTGATGATGTATTTAACCTCAAAACTCCTCCTTGAAACGCACTATTTAGAAGTTTCATATTTTGTAAATTCGGTTTACGCCAATACATCTTAGCTTGGTAATAAATTAAATAAAACTTCGTTCTTCAGTACCTATTTTTTAAGTTTCATTATTTTTTGAAAACAGTTTAACGTATTCAAAGCCGTCTATTCTGCTTCTACTTTAAATGCATCTGAGACTGTAATGTGCATTGAACGACCTAAAAGGTGGCCTTTTTGAATACCACGTAGTCAACTATTGAGTCTAACGTAAAGCGATGATCATGAATATCAACTAGGCTTTCTTTTCCCCACACAAATCTTTAAGAATTTATTGCCTAACCCTGGCACACCCTGCGTGATGGTAATGTGTAATCAGACGTGCACCTACTTGATTACAATAACAAATGGGTGGAAGATAAATTGCATTTGGAGTTTAGAAACTGAGCCACTCGAAATACGTGAATTACCTGCCGATGGGATTAGAAATGTCGACCCGGTGCTAGTTTCCAAAAATGTTGCCAATCTATTTTGGGAACCGCTGTCGCAACGCGGGAATTGTTCTTGATAACTGAAAGTTGCACCTAATGGATTCCCAAATACCATAATTAGCGCTGTATTGCATATTGATTGCACTTTTCTCAAAGTGTCAGGGTTGGGCGCGTTGCAGCACTTTCGCATCCTGAAAATGCTAGCTTTTAATCATCTCCTGATATTGTAACTAACCTTTAGGCACCGAGTGCTGGTTGAGCGCGTTATCTGACATTTGATATGTGTAATGTGTGTCTGGTAGGTTCGTATGTCAGATAAGCAGCGGACAGACCGGCTCTCGTGTGCTCCTTTTCGTTTAATGCTTCAGAAGACGGCTTAAGTATTTCTATAGAATGGGTTGGACAATTGGGCCTACTTTGCAGCTGCCTGACATCTGCTCAGTGAACAGGGGCTGTTTCTGTCTTAATAAATGTGTTTGTCCTTACTGGGACACGAGTTAGAACTAAAAGAACCCCTTCAGAACAACTTCGATGGTTTAGTTAGATCAACATTTTGTTAAAATTAGCACTTAGGCAGGGAAGTCTAGATATGCTCTTAAGTTTTTTTGTATAACAGATTAATATGGACATAATATGTCTTACTGAGACGAAAAAGAAAGGTCAATGGTGTGAAATTATAGACGATTATGTTCATATCTGGTCAGGAGTTCAAAAGTCGGAAACAGCTAGCTCAGGTATATCAATCCTCATTAAAAAAAATTATAATAATCGAATAAAGGACATTCAATATATTTAAGAAAGATGTGTGTAAAAGTATCTGTGGATATTTTCAATCAAGAAATTGTAATTCTAGCCGTCTATGCCCCAACTGACGACTCTCGAGATGAGATTAAAGACACATTTTTCTGGACACTAGGTAATCAATTACATAAAATCAAAAAAGGACAGCCGGTAATAATAGCAGGCGACTTGAATGGAAAAATAGGATCAAGTCAGAACGATGAAGGGGTTGGCCAATATGGAGAAGTAGTGGTTAACGACATTGGGGAAAGATTAGTAAATCTATGAAAACAGTACGAATTAGAAATATCGAATTCCTTCTTTAGTCACAAAAGTATTCATCAATGTACATGGGAAAGGCCAAATCTCAATAAGAAGTCAATAATTGATTACATTATAACCAAACAAAAATCAACCATCAAAGTGTTAGATGTAAGAGTAAAACGAGGTTCCAATTGCCATTCTGATCACTATCTAGTGTCTGCTAAAATCTTGGTATCATATATGATGGGGCCAAAAACGACCTGAGAAGCATGCAATAGAACAACTTCGAAAAAAGAGGATTCACTTAAATATACTTTACACTTACTCCAACAACAAAGTGTACGTGACCTTTACCAGCGATATCTGACTGGATTTCTTATGAATAAGGATATTAACGAAGATGTGGAAAGGGAACATATGAACGTCACTGATACCATCTATCAAGCTGCAAAGGAAGCTCTGGGGGAAGCAACACATAGGAGGAAACCCAATCAGATCTGGTGGAATGCTGACATAGAACTCGCAGTAAAAAGGAAAAAAGAAAAGTACAATAAATGGTTAGCCAATCAAACTATTGAACTCTGGCAGGAATATAAAGAACAGAATAGGATAGCGAGACGTAAGATAAATGAAGGAAAAAATCTGTTGTGGAGAGAAAATGCCAAGAAATTGATAGTCTAATAGGAGGGGCTAGATCAACGGAAGTACGGAGATGTCTCAAGAACCTAAAAGGTAATAACAACAATATAAATACGGTAACATCAATAAAAATAGAAGAATGGGAGTCCCACTATAAATCGCTTCTAACAGAAGACAGAGAAGAGTTTAAAACAGTAGACAGTCAGTATCCACAAATAGAGGATAATGATATTTGTATACTAGTGTCAGTAGAAGAAGTTACAAAGGCAATCAAGGCTGTGAAGAACGGAAGAGCTCCAGGGCCCGGTGGCATTTGTACAGAGTTAATTAAATACGGCGGTGGTTGACTTACCGAGCGCAGAAAGGAGAAAAATAATTATAGAGAGCTAAGCATCAACAGCACAAAGAGTAGACTCTTTGTGAAAAATAATAAATTACAAATTACAGGATAATGTAGGACAGAAAATTAGCGAAGAACAAAGTGGGTTTGTGCCAGGGAGATCTTGCGTGGATAATCTGTTCATATTACAACAGTTAACGGAAAAAAGAACAGACAAAAACGAAGAGACACACCTAGCCTTCATCTATCTGGAAAACGCGTATGACTCGATTCCTTGGGGTAAATTATGGGAGGCTTCACAAAAATTAAAAGTAAACCCGCAATTGGTAGGAATTATTAAAGGCCTTTGTGAAAAAAATACAGCGTTCATTAAACAAAAAGGTACTCTATCACATCCGATTTATCCAACTAAAGTTTAACACAAGGTTGCAATTTGTCTCCTCTCCTATTTAATATATACCTTGAATGTGCGGTAGAAGACTGGAAAAACAGTGGGAGGAATGGGTATACCTATTGCGGGCCGCTGTTTGTTTAGCTTGAATTTTGCTGATGACCAAATAGTCATCGCTCAGGACGCGTACGACTTGGAGTTTATGCTTCAAAGACTATTCCGAGCATATGAGAAGTGGGGTTTAAGGATTAACACTAATAAAACTGAATACCTAGTAGTTGGGTTCCCCATACTAATTGATGATAACACAACTATGCAGCAAGTCGACCAGTTTAAATATCTTGGCACCATAATTACTAACGAAGGAATGGGCTCAGCGGAAATTACTAACAGAATTGAGTAAAGCAAAAAGATTATCGGATGTCTTAACTCTGTCTGGTGGGATAAGCACATATCGAATAAATCAAAGAAATGTCGTTGAATAAAACCACAGTCAAATCCCACAAAATAGATTTCATCTTGTTAAAAAAAAATTATATGGTTATTTTAGTCTGAAGATGAACCCAAGTGGGTTCGAAAACGTTAACACCATTTTATACCTTTAACAAGATTAAATCTATTTTGTGGGATTTGACTGTGGTTTTATTCAACGACATATCTACCTTATCCCATTACGAGGCCTATGGACATTAATGAGTTTAAAAACAAAGAAACATATAGGAAAGTCTTTGGTGTTATGCTACGGATCGGAAATCTGAATACTTCTGACTTCTGGCAAACAAATTGTTGTATAATATTCAGCGTTAACTGTTCTTCGATCCTCTAAAAGGAATGGTCGCGACACCGAAGAAATAAGCTATCATTTTCTTGGAAGTGCTTCGTGAACGAACAACTTCTGTAGGATTTGGTTCATCTTGGAACACCCAAACAGTTGATTGTTGCTTAGTTTCCGGTACATACCAATATATCCAAGTTTCGTCACCTGTTACGATATTGTATGCGGATTTTGCAGTTCTTCGGTTAAATTTTTTGAACATTTCCATACACCAATTACAACGAGCCTTTTTTGTGTTTCGGGCAAATTATGCGGAACCCATCGCGAACATATCTTTTTCACAACTAAATGTTCATGCAAAATCGAATGTACTGTAATCATCGATATGCCTAAGGATGCCTCTATCTCACTGTAAGTCACATGCCAATCTTCTTCAATTATATTCGCTCATTTTTGGAATAACAACCGATTTTGGTCGACCTTCACGAAATTCATCACCGACGGACGCATGACCACGACGAAATTCTGCAAACCAATTATAAACAGTCTTTTCTGATGGTGCTTCATTACCAAAAATTGAACGAAGCGATTCTATGCATTGTTGTGGAGTTAGGCCCTTACTGTTTTTTAACTCCCAGTTTTATTTACAATCTGTCCTAGGACAATAAGTAAATGTAATAACAACAATAATGCATTAATACAATGATGCATATAATGCATTATTAACACGTAGGCAGTCTTCCAATAAATCGTGCCTCTAATTTTAAATATCTTATCTATTGACTTATTCTATTCACTTTCACATTTCAGTTAATATCGGTTGACTGTGTCTGATGGTTTGTACCTCTTGAGTCTACGCGTATCATTTGATTCGTTAACTAACCTACGCACTAGTCGATTTGGATGCACTGCAAGTTTTTCACTATACTTCGCACTACATTTACGCCCTTCTTCCTTCACTGTAGAAATCTGCAAGTTTGTTCTAATTATTGCGTTGGTCACAAACTACGGAGCGTTGACCATAATGCGCAGGGTCTTTGCCTGGAATCTCTCCAGGATTTCAATATTGGAGGCTGACGCGGAGCCCCACAGTTGGATGCCATAATTCCAAATTGGCTTTAGAGTGGCTTTATATAAAAGAACTTCGTTTTCCAAACTGAGTGGTGACCGTCGTCCTATGAGCCAATGCATCGTTTTGAGTTTCAAGTTCAGCTGTTTCTGTTTTGCTTCAATATGTCTTCACGTCATCCTTCTGTCTAGATGGATTCCTAGATATTTTGCTTTTGTGTCTTGAGGTACTTGTTGGTTATTTAGGGTTATTGGCGGGCAGCTGTCTCTTTTCGTTGTGAACGTCACATGTGTTGATTTTTGATCATTGACTCTTATTCTCCATATTCGTAGCCAGCTCCGAATTTTATTTATGTGACCTGGAGAATAGCTGATGCTCTTCCCGGGTCTTTATGCAACGCCATCACTGTCATGTCATCCGCAAATATTGCTATGGTTCTAGATAGAGATACTGGTAGATCCGCTGTATAAAGGAGATACAAGACTGGCCCAAGAACTCTACCCTGTGGAACACCGGACTGTATTGGTGACAGTTTTGTGAATAAATTTTGTTGTATTACGTAGAACTGTCTGTCACTTAAGTAAGATTTTAATAAATTGTATATGTTGTGCGGTAACTGTCGTTTAATTTTATATAGCAGACCTGGGTGCCAAACCTTGTCGAAAACCTGAGATACATCTAAAAACACCGCTGAACTACTCTATGTACCTGCTCCATCGTCCCATGCTGCTCCCTAAAACCGCACGGATGTTCTGGTATTAGGTGCTTTTGATGCAACACTGGAGTTATTTTAATATGAGTTTCTCGAATACCTTGGACTTGACCGGTAGTAAACTAATTGGTCAATAGGAACTCACGTTTTCGGGGATTTTACCTGGTTTCGCTATCAGTATAGTTTCTGCTACCTTCCATGGTACTGGGAAGTATTCCAGTCTTAGTGTTGCATTAAATAGCGCAGTAATTGTTTTGACGATGTTTTCTGGCAGTTTTTTAAGGATTTTACCAGTTATGAGATCAGCCTGGCGCCTTTCATTGATTGAGATTTTTGTCAATTACATATTTGACCTCCTTTACTTTAACCTTTTTTATTCGCCGCTCCATTTGCAGGGGAGAGTTAATATAGTTGTATATGATGTCTTCTTCTTCCTTTGGTGTTTCACTAGGGAATGGTGTAAATGTCTTCTCTAGGTGCTCTGCAAAAGCTTGCGCTTTTTTCTCGTTTGTTCTAGCCCATTCGCCGTTTTCTAGTCTTAGTGGTGGATTACGTTGTTGTGGCTGTTTAATATTTTTTGTCGCTTTCCACGACGAGTAATCGGTGTCAATCGTTGCTGAGAGTCCCTGTATGTGTCTGCTTATAGCTATGTTTCTTTCCTCCTCGAGGATCTTCTTCACTTCCTTCACAGCTTTGTTGAGTTTAGCTTTATCATGTGGCGATCTTGGCCTTTACTAAAATCGTAAAAATCATCCAACGAAAACCTTCAGATGAAATTTCCATTTTTTCACAAAATTTGCTTTTTTTAAAAGCACAATGTACACAAACTTTTCGGTCAATTTCTAAGCTGCCACTGTATCCACAATAACAAATGTCAAATTTAACGAAAATAGTAATGACACATCTCAATAGCGCCACCTAGTGGTCGTTTGTAAAAACTTAAAGGCTGCCCTCGTAGTAATTCCTTCTGTTAAATATTTTAAATATTTCTGATGAAAGTTGTTTCCGTTTTTCTAGGAATTTCTGTTGATATATTCCTGTTTTTATAGATTGTTTTAAAAAATGTTTGCCCAAGTACATTGCTTTCCTAATAACTAATAAAAGTTTTAAAGATTCACAAAATCTTTAAATGTAACAATTTTTGGCTCTAAATGTTTCTGTAGATTGGCTAAAGATAACTATTGTCGTGTACTTTTTATGAAGTTTTGTTTTAAATATTCTAAAAATTGCCTTATCCCTGTATAATATATTTTATTATAAAGCACAAGCGCCATTGGTTAGAATACCGGGCTCCGGTGCGGAAGGTCGAGAGTTCCAACCCCCGACTTGATGCCTGGCGGGCGGCCTACCCAGTCGCTTTAAATAATTGAGTACCTGCGTTCGAATGAACAAGGGGTGATAATGCGCTTGTCGATTGCATGATGCTCACCATATCATCACGTATCATGAATTTGTCACGCGACAACCGGGTTTGAGAGCAAGTATACAGGAGCTCTAACCTTCCACCTTGCAGGCCAAACTCCTTCATGGGGTGTCGAGCCTCGCTATTAATCAAAACACAAGATGCGATCCTTTAATATTGGCCAGCACCTTACTTTTTTGTTATGTGAACGTACAATTGGCCAGCAAAAATCGATATCAGCAATATCCTGTATACATAATTATATGTTCAGTCAAATTGCAATATATCACACGATGACCTTTCAAAAATGTATGTCTTCTTGCAGCGAATTGAGAACAAATCAGTAATGACTTTATGCAAATGGTAAATCTATGATTCATCGGAGTTTTTCAAAGTGCACAGTTATTACATCAGACCACTTCAGAAAATCAAATACAAACATCAATCCTATTGCATGAGCATGTAAAAATAGAGCTATTACTTAAAGTATACACAGCCGCGTGAAAAATTTAGCAAATTCGATGTTTGCAAAGTAATTGACATCAATTACGGTCGTAATGACTGTAGAGTATGCTAATGCAATTGTCTCAAACCTGTATGTTCGTAATAATTGACAATAGAAAGAGGTACCGTGTTCCGCATTTCTATTAACGCTATTTACTTAATAATTATGGGTTATGACTCCAACATGCCACAGCAATTACCATCCATTATTAATATTCTCTCCATTTGATGCTTTTAGAATTTTCGTTAGTAAAAAGGTGGCATGGAATTAATGTGTTTCTTCTTCGAATTTCTTTTAATGGATAATTTGAGTCTCACGAGCTTTGTTAGTTAACAGTAAATTTCCTTTAATCTTCAACACAAAGGAGCGTAAACATTCAAAATGCGCTTTTAGCGTTTCATAAACATCTTTATTACGATAGTTGTCAAGCCTTCATCTGCAAACCATTTAGATCTCCATTTTTTGCTTCTATGAACATGTGTCTTAGAAGCTTTTTTGTCCCGTGTATAAGTGACATTTAAACTCTTCACATTCGAAGAAATACCAAAAAAGGCGGCCTTGTAATCAAGTAATGTTTGCTTTTAGATATTTACGTGTCCTTCCTTTATTAGTACACCGGCTGATACTGTTTGAGGTTTACTTTGCGACTTACGTTAGTTTTTTTATTATGTTTGGATAGGTGTTGTAGTAGAAATTATCTTAGGAAGTACGAGTTTATATGTAAGCTGCGTTTATGAATGGCCTCGCAGTTTAGATACACATTTGTATTACCTATATTAATGAAAAGTTCTCCAAATTGGTTATTTTAGCACTAAGACCCAGCATATTTAACCAGTGATTACATTCTGGGGGCCCAGCTGTTCAAACAGAAGTAATTTTAGCAACTTACAGCTGTTGAAACATAAAAGTAATTGCAGTTTTATGTGTTACTAAATTTAAAAAGTCGGTTAGATTTCTAAAAACCATTTCATGTGCTAAATCGTCCCGTATATTGGGCACAAATAACGGTTCTTTGAAGAAAATTCAACAAACATCCTACACACTTTATAAAATAAATACAGATTTTGCATACAAATTGTTAATCTTGTTTATAACAAAAATATCCTTCTGCTTCCTCTGTGTATAGGCTAAAGGCGTGTTAATTACCTACAATGGAGTAGGTTCTGTGAGCCCTCTATGCCGGGCAGCAGGCTAACCTAACCCGCCGAACGGAGAAGTTTCACCACATGGTTTACTATTGTCGTATGTTCGTATGACAACCGGAACCGACGGCTTAACGTGCCCTCCGAAGCACAACGGATTAGTGTATATAAAATTAATATTAAGTAATATATTATATTTTTATAAGTTGTATTTATATAAAAGGAACGAACACTTTCTTCTTCAACGTTCCTCTCCTCGGTGGAGGTTGGCGATCTTAATTTGGTCGGCGGCTGCTCTGATCGGGGATTTTGTGCTGCAATGGAACCATTCGTGTAAATTCTTTAGCCAGGAGATTCTTCTTCCCGCACTTCGTTTTCCTTGGATTTTCCGCTGTAGTATAACAGGCATGATGTTATTTTGTTCTCCTCTCGTAAAATGTGCGAAGTACTACAGTTTTCTCTTCTTGAAGTGTTCAGTGCTTCTTTGATCTTTTTCATACGTTACTCTTTACCCAGGAAATTGTCAGAATTTTCCGATAGCACCACATTTCGAAATCTTTGATTTTGTTTGCAGTAGCTTACGTAAGTGTGCAGATTTTTAGTCCATAGAGAAGCATATAGAAAATGAAAAATAATCAAACAAGTCCGCCAATATAAATATCTGGGCTACTAGCTTTATGATCAGTGGGACCATTCGCGAAAGATCAGAAACAGAATTGAGGTGGTACGTAATTGTTCCTTCAAAGTGCGAGATCTCTTCTGCAACAGAGAATTCAATGTGGAACTGTCTCGCTTTGGCAATTCTTGATTGAATTCTCTGTTGCAGAGGAGATTTTGCCCTTTTAAGCAACAATTACGTGCCATCTCAATTCTGGTTCTAATCTTTCGTGAATGGTCCCATTGATGATTAAACTATATACTTTTATTCATAATAAAACTTAATATATTACATAATATTTTTCCTATTGTCTAACTTAATGTATCATATGGGCCGGCCATTCTAGGATTTGCTCCTCTTCAGCCCAGAGCATCCTTCCTTCTTGTGGGTCCTTGCTTCGATTTGTGGTAGTGGAGTTGGAGTTTTGCTTCCTTCGGTTGGTTTGCGATTGGGGTGGCGGGTTGGATCTTCCTTTGGTGGTGTCTTCTATGGTATCTGGGAAATGGTTAAAAGAGGTGTAGCATTGCCTGTAATGGTTCGGGGGTTCGCATTGTGAGGGGGGTAGCTTCAACAAGCTCGAGGAGGTCGTCTGGGAGATCTGGATATTGACTTGATAAGAGGGCTGTTGTGGGGTGCTTGAGCTTTCGACTGGCTTTCCTGGGGATTCGGTTCCTGCGTTTAGGAGAAATACGGAGGGTCGCTTGAGCTATGGGGTTGTTTCCGTTTAGGGTGCGGGTGATGTAGGATTTTTGCAGTTTCTGAAGACGGTGGCAGATGGGGGTGATGCCTGGGTTTTCATGGATTCGAATACTGGGGCATTGGAAGCCAAGTTTGAAAATCTGTCTTTCGCGTTTGCGAATTTTTTCTGCTGCATGGGGTCATTAAGCTAGCATCCGAGGTATTTATATTGGTGGACTTGTGTAATTATTTTTGTACATGTTGAAAAGGAGAGCGGAAAGTATGAACCCTGCCAGAATCCACGATATATACCTACCTATATGCATTGTCAATTTGTCTTCCACGTTTACTCCTGATTTTTGTTACCAATGTAGATTGCCAATTATGCTTGAGTATCTAGTCCATTGTTAATGAAGATTTCCAGATGTTGCACCTCGTCGAACCCTTTTTCACAATCTATGAATCAAGCATTTGATAAAGCAAAGGGCTGCTCTTGTGCCATACCCGCTTCTACGAAATTACATTCTTCCCATATTTTCTTCGTACTTTTTGCTTATTCTTCCGTGTAGTACTCTTAGAAAGATTTCAAGGGCATGGCGCATTGGGTTGACAGTCCT
This sequence comes from Limonius californicus, assembly GCA_014611495.1. Classification (NCBI taxonomy): domain Eukaryota; kingdom Metazoa; phylum Arthropoda; class Insecta; order Coleoptera; family Elateridae; genus Limonius; species Limonius californicus. The sequence continues at coordinate 11,275 of JABXWE010040914.1, read as the reverse complement.
ACGTTCATATTGTTTTTTTAGCGTTTGCCTTCTTTGCTATAGTAACAAATGTGGATTTTAGCCATTCTGTGTACATTTTTCTTGCGCATTATACTTGGTTGAACAGTTTTACCAGGAGTCGGCCAGTTTAATAATCTCTGTAAATACTTCGTCTAGTCCCGTCCTTTGCCGATATTACTGCATTTATTGCCTCCGATTGTAATATTTCCGGACCTGTTTCTTCTTGTTTGTCTTCGATCTTTAATTTTTTTATATATAATTACACCATATATTTAGTTTGTCATTGATATCCATTTTTATCCTGGAATATTGCTATATGACGTTGATGGTGAATACCTACTGTTTACTTGCAGGAATTGCTTATGTATGTTGAGTATGTCATGTTTACCTTATAATTTTTCGATTTCTTTACGTTCTTCCATTGTCCATTTCTGTTTGACATCGCGGATAATATTTTTGATAAGTTTGTGTTTTTGATTGGTTGGTTTAGGGTTTCTATTTCTGCATGTTCTTCGTTCTTCCATCAGCTGCAGCATATCATTTGTCATCCACACTTCCTTTTTTTATTTGCTTCTTTTAAATATTTATTAGCCATGCCCGTTATTATTTTTCATATGTTATACATTTTATCAGTTTCTAATGTTCTTAGTGTCGCAAAACTTTCATTCATTTTTTACTTTAATCGCGATGTTTACCACTACTGAGTTGTGTTCTGATCCAACATCTGGTCCCGGATACGTTTTAATTGAGTTTCTGGCTATAGCACTGTTCTTACCATTATGTGGGGCCTTCCATGTGTACAGCCTGCTTTCCGGAAGTTTTAACAAAGTATTTAGTGCTATGAGGTCTTCCTTTTCCAGTATTGTATTAGTTAGTCGGTCATCCCTGTCATTTCCGGTTCTTAGGGCATATTTTCCAGTATAACTTCCACATGTACCTTTTCATATCTTGGCATTGAAGTCCCCCATGGTGATGTTCACATCAAGTTTTTTAGATGATTTTATCCTTTCTCTTATTTGCTCATAGAATTCTTCTAAGAGCTCTTCCTTTTTATCTGCAGTAGGAACGTACACTTGTATTCAGTTGATATAAACTGGGTTTGCCTTAAGTTGGAAATACATAACCCTTTTTGGTAAGGGTAAGTTCTTAACGAATCTATTGACCTCCTTCCTAACCATTATTGCTACACCATAGCGGTATTGATTTTCACTGTTTCCTGACTAAAATATAACTTCGTCATTTTCACATGTGCATTGCCCCTCGTCTGTCTCATTCCTAATACTTGGATATTTAATCTGTTTATTTCTTGTAATGCATTTTGAAATTTGCTTCTTAAGACCGCGTGACCATCGGGGGTCTGCCGGGGCTGAGGGTCAAAGCTTCTTTGTTGTCGACCATGATTAAGTTACTTGGCACTAATTTGTTAACCAGCATATAGTTGCTGTTTATTTCATGATTACGTTCTGACAGTAACATTAAGGAAAAGCATTTCCTCCCTAAATATGTTATGATTTGCTAAACTCAAAAGTTAAATTTGTTTGTTAATTGTTAATAATGTTTTAGAAATATTTCTAACTTAATTGTTTCAAATGAAACACTTTGTATATTTCCACCTATTTTAGTTCGGATTTAAACCCAGGATTTAGATTGCTCTGTATGGTGAATTAAACTTCGCAAAGTTACGTGTGCCTGAAGATAAGTCTACAAACATTAAAACATTGTAATATCGTCTAATAAATTAGATTTTTTTCTGGATTATTGAAAAATGCTTTTCTATCCGAACGTCCTGTATGTTTGTATATTTTTTGGTAAGGAGTCCTAGGTATAATGGTACCAAGAAACAATCACGTGGAAACTTCCAACGGCTTTAATGCAAGAGCAATTTGCCGTCTTACTGAGGTGCTATGAACTCGAAAATCGAATCTTCATATTTAAATATGTACCGTGATCACTGGCCACCCTGTAGTTTGGGTTAATATTCGCAAAAATGACGCTTGTCTGAATGAAAGTCAACAGAAGTTCTAAAAATATAATTTAAAGTAAACAAACGCGGTTCTTTAAGAAATTTTATAGCTTGCTTGATTCCGAATCTAAAATTAATTTGCTTGGGAAAATAACTCGTGAAATTTTAATGCGTATCAACTGCAGTCTTACTACATTAAAACGAATGTCTCTTGTTTTAAGTCAATGTGAAAGGAGTTGAGAACGTTTAAATTGTATGCAGTTACATAAAACATTTTTATCTGCATAATTTGCCTCTATCCGCCTTGAAATTTATTATCGGTAAGAGGTGTAAAAAATATGGAACCTGAAATTTAATCCTCAGTATACAGAAAAAAGAACAAATACCACGGTTTTGCTTTCAAAAATATTCGTGCAGTACCTACACATTTATATGGCACGAGTTTGCCTGCTTTCTCTTCCTAAAATTCGAAAAACAGCTAAATATTTTGTTTTGCCTATTATGGGACGACTGTATCCCACAAAGAGAAACTTCTTCTTCTTCTATAATGCCATCTCCAATTAGAGGTTGGCGACCACCTGGCTAAATTCTGCATTGTCAATAACATTCTGTATTGCTATAAATATCGGTTGCTGTTATCGGTTTGTGCCTTTTACTAAAAACTCGTCAACATTTTAAACATTATCACCGTAGTTCTCTATTGTGGGAAATATACATCCCATAACCGAAAAACTTGATCTCAATAAAAATTTAACGTTGCTGTGAATATCAGTTTTCATTAGTGAGTCAGATAAACTTCAAAACGCTTTCTTTACCCCATGTTTTTTCCTTTTGGGACAAACACGTCCCACAAAACAAAAAAATTCCCGGTAGGAGCTATAAATATCACTTTTCATTAGCGAATCGCGCTTCCAAGAGAACAATGAAGGTGTCGGTCGGCATTTTAATTGTTTAGCGCCTTGGCTTTTGCTCTTACATGTTTTACATACAATAAGCGTACATTGGGTTCATTTTGAATCAATTTTGATTAGAGACTGACGTAACACCACAGTGTATATATATCAGAGCGACTTTGAAAGTGCAGATAATCTGTCAAACAATAGCAGCTCGTTTTTCTATTAGATATTCACTATTGTTACAAATTTATAATTATTTTACCGGCAATGGTGACCTTTAGGAAAATCTCTGCACAAGCGTTGCTGTTCCTCGTTTCCTCCGCAAGTTTCCACGCGTGGGAGTGAGACAGCAAAACGAGTGTTATTAAGAACCGCTTCCCGTTGTACGACGACCTTTATGTATATTGCAATGCAAAGAGGCATATGAAATGTCAACTTTTACTTTCTAGGATGGGTTGTGCAGTCAGCGCTTATAAAAATCTGTCTGCACGAATTTCTTTGTTGCTTGGTTGCTCGATTTGATTCGATACGAAATACCACGCTACTGTTATCCGTACAAGGCAACGTACGTGCGGTAATGGGAAATGAAATGGTAGAGCGATCAGTTTCATAATAATTATACTAATTTGATATGAGATTCCGGTGCCGACAGGGACGCATTCGCCTGAATTCTTCGACTGTGGGCTAAGCTAAATGCCATGGATTCTCTACGGTTATAGTAGGTCGATACCGTATTGTATGCTAAAGTTCAACACATTGAAGGCGAAGACGTGTAGATTTTGAATCACGCCAAATAGTCCAGTCATTCTGTACATCGAGCTTACAAAAGGTCCGGTAGTTCTGATTTTTGGATATGTTCTTCATTTAGGGGCCAGAAGAGAGGATCTAACTTTTCTGACACCGCGGACCTCGGCAACGGCCGCCATATTGGAAAAAGGGGACAAAAAATATCATTTTCCCCTATATCTCATAAACGGTGGGTTCTACGACATAAAAGGTGGTATACAGAATTAAAGAACATAAAATTTTCTATAACTTTTATATGAACTTTTTTTTTTCTATATTAAATGATTTCCAATATACAGCGCTCCAAAGTTGAGAAATTTTATGAAAAGTCGCAAAATGCTCCGTTCAGAGTGAATTTTTTTCTCAATTATCGATTATTTATTACTTTTTAACTTTTACTAAGCAGACTCAGAATTTTTTAAGCAATTTGAACTGGCTCCGTTCCCCTTATCACTGTTTACAGAGGAAGAAATGCGTAAGGGCACTAAATCGTCCTCATACACGCTTTTCGAACCACTTCCTCATGATACGCATTTTGGAAATAAGAATCCATGTAGTGGATGGAGGATATCTCCTACACAAAGTCGTTTGGCAGCGTCATAATTCATTCGCATCTATTTGTGCTAGTTACGCGAGATACGTTGAAAGTCATCATGGTTCAAATGCAGTAATTATTTTTGATGGATACCCCGCAAATTCTGCACAAAAAAATATGAAGTCTGCAGAAAGGCTCCGTCGACCCCGAAAACACATTTCCGCGGATATTGTATTCGACGAAACAATGACGGCTCAAGTTTCTTGCAAACAAAAAAAAATAAAGCACGTCTAATTAATATGTTGAAAAAAAATTCTAGAAAAAAAACTTCGTCGTAAAACAATCTGTAGAAGACGCAGACGTATTGATAGTCAATACTGCCATTAGTTTGGCTTCAAAATTCGATGCCGTTATCATTATCGGCGAGGACATTGATTAGCTGATAATGTTAACAGGACTCACAGCATCACAGGATTTTAAAAACATTTATATGCGAAAACCAGGAAAAGGCAAAACAGCTGGGCAATTATACGCCCCAACATCGTTGAAACATTATGAAGCATTTCAAAATATCTTGTTTTTCCATGCTTTCGGCGGTTGCGATACAACCTCAGCAGTGTTCGGCATGGGGAAAATAAAATGTTTTACCACCATGCAGAAATATCCGCACCTCAACGATTTAATAACAGTTTTTAAAGATCTGGATGCAGAACAAGAAACTATCGCCGAAGCAGGGGAACGTTTCCTTGTTGCTGTGTATGGTGGTGAATTTGAAAAAGCTACGTTAAATCAGATGCGCTAAAGCGTTTCACTAAATCTGTCACCGACTACCAAAACTGCAAAGTTTCACTCTTTCAGAACATATCATCGACTTCAATCATGGCATGGAGTTGATAAATATCCACAAGAGTGGGGCTGGAAGCGCACTAAGAATGGTTTCGATCCTGTAACAACGACAGAAAGATCCAGTACCTAGAAGTTTATTGCACTTCATTTCATGCAAATGTAAAAAAGACACGTGGTGGTGCTTCTAGTTTTCGAAAAGTTGGGTTAAATTGCTCTAATATTTGTGGCTTTTGTAATGGACATGGCAGAATGTACCGGAATATAAAATTAACAGTGATTACGAAGAGCAAGACTCTCAATCTGTTTTCGAAATACTTCGAAAACGAAAATTTTGTGTACCTACGAAGACGAAACAATTGCTCTATTTGACGATAAAATAGATATAGACCAACCAGGACCTTCCGGAATATAGACTATTATATGATTATACAATACAACTGACTTGACAAATGTGGATTAAACTTACTGGGGATACCACTAAAAAAAAAACGCGCCATAAACTCTGCCTCCAGGTGGTGTGGAAATGAGTTGCAGATGCTTAAAAACTTCTGAGTTTCTTTAGTAAAACTTAAAAAGTAACAAATAATCGATAATTGAGAAAAAAATTCACTCTAAACGGAGCATTTTGCGACTTTTCATAAAATTTCTCAACTTTGGAGCACAGTATCTTGGAAATCATTTGATATAGAAAAAAAAAGTTCATACAAAAGTTATAGAAAATTTTATGTTCTTTAATTCTGTATAGCACCTTTTATGTCATAGAACCCACCGTTTATGAGATATAGCGGAAAATGCTATTTTTTGTCCCCTTTTTCCATTATGGCGGCCGTTGCCGAGGTCCGCGGTGTCAGAAAACTTAAATCCTCTCTTCTGGCCCCTAAATGAACAACATATCCAAAAATCAGAACTACCGGACTTTTGTAAGCTAGAGCCTTTTTGTTGTCTAAAATGACTGGACTAAAACTTTTAGGAATTATAGCAAGGACGGAGCCTTAGGAGGGTAATTAAAGATACTAGAAGACTGCATCAGCCCCTAAGTTTCGCAAAAGTGAATCTGAACATGTTGTGCAAATAAAATGAACAGCCAAATTTCGGAAAACGGGTTGCTTATCATTGTGTCCTATTAGAGACTCTGTCCTTTACGTACGAACTTATTCAGAAAATGTACGAGGTGCGTTATTATTTACAACATTGTGTAATTGTTCAAACCAGTGAGATTTTCAAAAACAGACTTCCACAGCATGTGGCAAATTTAGAGGCTGATTTGCAGGGCAAATATATCCTTAAGTTTTCTAAAGCATAAAATATATAAAGGAGTCCTTTGCGCAAGTCTTGTCGCTAGTCATTCATAAATTATAAACAGTACTTTTTATCTCTAAAATTAGGAGCTGATCAGAGAGCACATGCGCCCCTACGTTTTCGAAAAGATAAAATATCTAAGCGAGTCCTTTGCACACGACTCATCGTCCTCTTCCATAACAAGTTATACAGAGTTTTTGTCATCTGCAAAGGAGTTGATCAGAAGATCATGTGGATCCCTAAGTTTTCTAACGTATGAAGCATCTGAATGAGCCCTTAGTGCAGGGCTCGTCATCGTTCGTTAACAAGTTAAAGAAAGTTTTTGTCATCTACAAAACTTAGTGATGATTAGACGATTATGTGTTTAAGTTTTCTAAAGTATCAAGCATTTAAATGAGCCCTTTGCTTGAGGCTCGTCATCCTTCATTGACAACATATACAGAGTTTTTTCATCTACAAAACTTAAGGACTGATCTTGAGGTCGAGTAGATCCCTAAGTTTTTTAAGTTATAAAGCCCTTTGTGCAAGGCTTGTTGTCCTTCGTTAAAAAGTTAAACAAAGTTTTTGTCATCTACAAAACTTGATTTGATCAGAAGATTATGTGGATCTCTAAGCTTTTTAAGGTATCAAGCATCTAAAAGAACCCTCTGCTTAAGGCTCATCATCCTTCGTTAACAAGTTAAACAAAGTTCCTGTCATCTACAAACTATGAGGATTCCTAAGTTTTCTAAAGTATCAAGCATCTATTGCTTAAGGAGCATCGTCCTTCCTTAACAGGTTATACAGAGTTTTTTCAGCTGCAAAACTGTAGAGCTGGTCAGAAAATCAAGTGGAACCCTAAGTTTTCTAACGTATGAAGCATCTGAATGAGCTCTTTGTGCAGGGCTCGTCATCCTGTGTTAACATCTTGAACAAAGTTTTTGTCATCTACAAAACTTAAGAGATGATTAGAAAATTATGTGAATCCCTAAGTTTTCTAAAGTATCAAGCATCTAAATGACCCATTTGCTTGAGGCTCGTCATCCCTCATTGACAACGTATATAGAGTTTTTTCATCTACAAAACTTAAGGACTGATCAGGAGATCGAGGAGATCCCTAAGTTTTTTAAGTTATAAAACATCTGAATGTGCCCTTTGTGCAAGGCTTGTTGTCCTTAGTTAACAAGTTAAACAAAGTTTTTGTCATCTACAAAACTTGAGTTGATCAGAAGATTATGGGGATCCCTAAGTTTTTTAAAGTATCAAGCATCTAAAAGAACCCTATGCTTAAGGCTCATCATCCTTCGTTAACAAGTCAAACAAAATTTCTATCATGTAGCGACTTATGAGGATCCCTAAGTTTTCTAAAGTATCAAGCATCTATTGGTTAAGGATCGTCATCCTTCCTTAACAAGTTATACAGAGTTTTTTTTATCTGCAAAACTGTGGAGCTGATCAGAAAATCAAGTGGATCCCTAAGTTTTCTAACGTATGAAGCATCTGAATGAGCCCTTTGTGTAGGGCTCGTCATCGTTCGTTAACAAGTTAAAGAAAGTTTTTGTCATCTACAAAACTTAAGAGATGATTAGACGATTATGTGGATTCCTAAATTTTCTAAAGTATCAAGCATCTAAATGAGCCCATTGCTTAAAGCTCGTCATCCTTCATTAACAAGTTATGTACAGTTTTTTCATCTGCAAAACTTAGGAAGTGATCAGATCAAGTGGATTCCTAAGTTTTCTAAAGTATAAAATATCTAAATAAGCTTTTTGTACACGGCTCGTAATTTGTTACAAATTATACACAGTTTTATTATCTGTAAATCAGAAAATCAAATTAGACCCCATCGTGAAGAAAATGTTAAATGAAACACGAACGAAGTACAGCTAAATTTGATAAAAGTGACTTTTCTCCCATGCAGAGTCGTTTTTTACTTTCAAATGCAACTTATCGAAGTGGTTGGTTGAGTAATTAATGAGCAAATCTGTCCCTAAGTTTTAGCAACTGCATGACGTTACGCAGTGTATGGTTAGGCAGTCCTGTCGAATCTGTGAAATTACTCATCTCCACCAGGCGTGGCCCGAATGGGGACGAAACTTAGGGGCTCATCAGAAAATCAAGCCGATCCCTAAGTTTTGTTAAACATTAAATAGAACATAGTAGCTATACCCAGGGCGTGATTAGATGATCAAACAGGACCTATTGAAAATGAATCCCTTCCAACAGGCTCTGTATATTTTATTAACAAGTTTGCTTACTATTTTATCATTAACAAAACTTAGGAGTTAATCAGAAGATCAAATTATCTTGTAAGTTTTGTTAATGATGAACCAGAACAGATTGTTTACTTATCAAGTTTCGTGAAACTTTTCAAAACTAACCTGCTCGGACGGTTTACGCAGGAACATTTTTTTTCAATTTATGAATTCATTTGTAATTAAGATGAGGCTTTTGTTTTTATAAAACTTAGGCCTTAAGCGCAAAATAAAATAATCCCTTAAGTTTGGCGAAGGTTATAACATTTCAATACGGTTGTTCTTCGGATGTCCTGGATTTGGTGGTTATTTCCTTTTTTATATGTACATATTGTACAGGGTGTTTTGTTTATAACATAATTCTAGGGTATCTACCCTATCATGAATCTTTTTTTGTTTTTTGAATGTATATTTATCTTTGACATACGGTCAGAAAATCAACTCGATCTGAAGTTGTGCAAAGTGATGGAACACCCGCTAGAAGTACTAAAAGCGGCCAAAGTTGTAATATCGGAATCGTAAGGTCTTCTTTCCCTTCATAAACGGATCTGCCAGTTATAGAGGGAATTGGTCGGAAAACATAATAGGTAAGTTTCCTAAATGTGAACCATTTTTAGAGGTTGATCAAAAAATCAAATTAAAATTAGGTTTTGTAGAGTGAAGAACATTTTTATCGGGCAGCTTATAAATTATATCTACTCGCATAATTTACTAAATTTACTACATTTAGGAACAACTAAGAAGATTAAATTGAGCCCTAACTACCAGACATTGTTTATACAAGGTGTTCTGTCCGTTTTTAGTCTGTGTATATCTAATGTGTCCTAATTTTTGTGAATTGACAAGGGGGTCGAAAGTTTTGTCTATTGAGTAAAAACTTGAAAAAACTTTTGAATCCCAGAATATGTTCTGGCAGCTTCTGAATAATTCCAAGGCCTCGATCAAGTTGGAACTACTATACTTTTGCGAAAGTTGCAACAATTAATAAGAATTTTGAGGTAATCAGAAAACTGGCCTCCGTGAAGTTTATCGATTGGTTTTGCCTTGAAGTAAATTGAACTAATGAGGTGAATTTTAGGTTTGGGTTTTTGCATGGCGCACGTTTATTTATTCGATATCCTATTTAAATTATGAGAAAACTACAAATCACGAGTAACAGCCTTGTATAAGACAATCGGAGGTGTTTTCTTCATGTGAAAGTATTTCATTATTTTTCGTATTGTAGATTACGGGGTTCAGGGAAGCCACATACGAAAAAATAATTCCATTCTTAGGGATTCTGAATGTAACAGCAAATGATTAAGCTTATGTCCAAATTTCACTATACTTATACAAAATAATTAACATATATTTCCCTTCCATTTTAAGTAATATATTTTTCAATCAACTAAATATTAGCTAAGCTTATTATTGATTTGTCATTTTCATAATCTTCCTAGTTAGACCCGACAGAACAGCAGTTTAAAATTCCTTTAAACTGGTAGATCCCCTCTATCTACAATTTTATTCCTATTTCTACTTTTAGTAGTTTACTTTCCCTAATTGCTATAATGTTGCAGGCCTGTAGAATATGAACGGACCATATCATGAATGAATCAATTAAAAATTAATGATAAGTCAGGGTTCGAATAATGAAAACCTCCATAAAAACGCGGTATCGACCCCTTCGTGGCATGTTCAAAGCTCCTCTGCTCTAAATAATAAAAAAGTTCATTAGATTGGTAACGAATCAGCGTTGTTGTCCGAGCAGGTCTGGCTTTATACCTAGCGAGTGGTTTTTGCATTTCCGACGTGTTTATCAATTTAGTGCGGAAGCGCGATGATAGTGTTGAACTGCAACGTAATTTTGCTCTGCGGTTATATTTAATCGTGGTTCGCTCAAGACCCCTTAGATAAACAAGTTGATTATGTTCGTTTATACTTGTTGATGTTTTTCGCAACTTCGCTGCATAATCAATATTAAAATATTAAATAATTATATCCTAAAACAGGGTAACAGGGTCAAATCTCAGACAATTGCTGCATTAAGCACAAAAGCATTAACTTAAATTTATGAAGCTAATTTGCAAGTTATTAAGTGGGAATTTCATTTAAATCACATGCATGACAAATGTGTAACAATTGTGGATGTAACGGCTGACGTCATTCAAATGTTAAGGCTGCATGTGTTCCAGTTTTTTGTTCTTTGGAACTTACGTAACATACAATAATATTTTCGGTAAACTTTCAATGTGCTGATGTTTAATTAGAAATAGAAGTTTGAGTAAGATGACAACATAAAGTCCACTTTAAACCATGGTTTAACCAATGTTATTCTCATTGGATTCTCTATTATTATTCTTTATCTCTCTTCATTTCTTTCGTCCCACCCAAAATTTCTATTCTACCTGTCATACTCCTCACTTTTCTTTTTCAATTTTTCACGCTATTCTCAGCAAACAGCTGTTTCTGTGTTCTTTGATCCATTATTTGTATGTGGTATCGTTTTCGCACCTTATTTGTTTATCACTTTGTTCTCCGATTTATCTCACCTTCTCTATCTTTTCTTGTGGATTTCTTTTCCTCTTTAGAACTTTATCTGTATTCTTGGCGATTGTTCGTCTAATATTCTCTGCTGTCACTCGTCTGTACTTGGCCTTATCTTTCTACTCTACTGCCTGTTCCCTCACCCCGCTGTCCTTTGCATCATTTTGTTCTCCGAGTCAGCTCACCTCCT
>JABXWE010040911.1:0-24506 GCA_014611495.1 Limonius californicus | reverse complement strand
AATACTACAACTGATATCAAAATAAACATAACACCTGTTAACATTTTCTTGGTACATATGACTTGGTTGAGGAAGTATATAAATATACAAAATCTATAATAAAAAATAAAAACAATACGCATGTAATTCCCTAATTTAATATAGAAGATTTAATTCTTCAGAATTATAAAGTTACATTAACTACACAAATCAAAAAGTATCCTAAGAACACATAAATACATATTTTGTAAACTATGGTGTCATCTTCAGTAGGAATTGATGAACGTATACGTTAGCAATTATCGGATCTCAGTATTATAATCTGAAACTTATTGTTAAACCCACAAGTACTTACTTAAGACTTATTATTTGCAGATTTTATTTAAAATTTTGTCAGAAGTTTTTCAGAAATTAATGTTTTAACATAACATATTTTCCATCGAATATGTATACAGTGCGGTCTTCCCCTCCTACTAACTTTTGAACGATTTCATATTTCTTCACAAAATTTTGTGTGCTTTAATGGGAGGCTAAATGCTACTTCGTGCCATTTTGAACTATTTTTTTAAATGACAATGGTGGTCGAGCGACATCTCATTCGAAAGGTATTTTAATTCTGCGTCTGATCCTTGAGTGTCATAAAAAAAATATTCATCCAGAAAAAAATGAAAGTTCGAACATTCGCCATAATTATTGTTAGTATCAACGGCTTGAACACTCAATATTCAAACGTGAGCAAACACAATAACTGAATTAAAGCGACAGAATTAAAAGACTAATTATTTCAATTGTTTTACTTCTGTCGTTTCGCCTCCTACATTTTTTTAGCGTTTTGCTTAATATCAGAAATAGATAATTTGCAAGTCTGTCATTTGTTTCTGAATCTATACAATTTAAATGTGTACTAAGAAGTAATATTTAGCCTTCCATTAAAGCACACAAAACTTTGTAAAGAAATATTAAGTCGTTCAAAAGTTAGTAGGAGGGAGGACATTTTACGACCGCATTGTATATAAAGCAACTAAATACCAGAAATGTTTCTCTACAATCGTATTACTTCGAAACTGTGTCAGAAATTATAAATATTTCTTGCGTTTTATGTTTATTTCACTTGCACTTTAACGTCCTGCACAGTTTACAAGCCATTCTTGTAACACTCTGTATAACACTATTTAAAAATACAGCGTTGTACGTTACATGGATACCGAAAACGAAAAAATATTTATATTAATCGCCCTATAGATAGTTGATTAAGTTATACAGATATTATATAAAACGTATACAGGGAATTTTTCTTTTTAGTATACATTGCCTATGTATACTTTTAAAAAGAACGCGTCAATTACGCCTATTGTGTAGGCAACCAACTATACCGACAACTAAAAAACAGAAATAAACGTCACGGTAGTTGTGAATTATTTGAGTATGAAGGTTATGTTGATGCAGTGTTTATATTAAATAAGTATTTCACCCTGTATATAGGACGCAAATGATGACCTATTTGTTAAATACAAAAATCGACAGGGTGATGTTTCTGTAAGGTCTGTGCACATTGTATTTCCTTTGTACAACAGAAATACATCAGCGGCAAAGTGGTGTAGTGGTTATCATAGGTGCCTTCCAAGTAGTTGATCCGGGTTCGATTCCCGGCCATCGCAGACTTTTTTTATTATTATTTTTTATTAAAACTATTACATATGATTTATTTAATGTAGGAAAAATAAAATATTTAATTTCATTTCTTCGGTTAAAACGTGATTACTTTTAGTGCTTATTTTATGGGAATATATTACGCATCCCATTGATTTAAATTTTCTAACAATTGTTTGTATGAATGAATACAAGGAATAGGTCTTTCTGGATATTTTAGTGAAAATAAGTCTCTCACAGTTCGTAAGCTGTTACCATTCTGATACCACATTAGAATTTCCACTTTTTCGTTTTTACTGTACATGGTTGTATAAAAAACTCAAGAAGACACTAAATATAGACTAATTCTATTTTTTAATCTTAAATTAATTTAATTGTTTTGGTCACACCAGGGTTTAGTTGTCTGTATAGTTGGTTGCCTACACAATACGCGTAATTGTCGCGTTCTTTTTAAAAGTATGCATAGGCAATGTATACAAACAAAAATTCCCTGTATACAGTGTGAGTAATATAACATATCAAAGCGTGTATCTTGGTTATTAGAAGAGATAGCAAAATAGTTTAAATCAACGATTCGATGTACAGTCGATGCTTGCTAAAACGAATAATTGAGCATCAGGTTTTCGAGTTATTCACGAAAATAACATTTTCAATGTATGTATGGTATATTCAAAAAACTTATTCTATAAAAATTCCAGACGTGTCTCTTGTCTGGATTTACACTTCTTAGGTAGTGGTTTGTACTTAAGAAACGAATATAAGGTGTTTTTTCAACAAGATGGAACACCTTCCCATAATTATCAGGCAATTCAAGATTTCTTGAATAATACCGTTTGGCAAACGTCGATAAAAACACCTGGTTTAACTAAAATATAGTTTTCTAAAAATTTGCCCATACATGGTAAAAATAAGTTATTTCTGCAAATATTTATAAAATATGCAGCAATTAGGCAAATTACTTATAAAGTAGGTAATCAAAAACTAAAATTAAATTTAAAAAAATTCTAATACATTGAAAAAGCTTTTTCTTATCCTATTTGAGGTTGTGTTAGCATTGACTTGGTAATTATTACAAGGGTTCCACCATTAATACAATTCTATTTCTTCCTATACTTTCTGAAAAAAAATTATTTTAGGAAACCTCACGGCGAGAAATAGAATTACGTAAACATTATGCGTTCTAGTTACCTATTACTAAACTTAGCGTTTAAAAAATCTTGAATTGGCTTAAAGTAATATGCAGGAGCTCCATCTTGTTAAAAAATTCCACGTCTAAAATACCGTAATCAACAAAAGGTGTCTGAAATTTAGTAAAATGTTTTGTTTCACAGCACATAATTGGTCATTCCAAATACGAATATAAAAATATACAGGGCGTACCATAATTTAATAAATGTTATTCTTTGGAATAACTAGAACACACCATGCTGAATTGTTTTTTAAGGATCACCTTTAACAAGCTATCGGTGTAAATTAAGGCTTCTATTAACTTAGTTGCTACCACACGTAAAATCAATCACACTAGATGTCAAAATACAGAAATAATCAGCGATAATTCTATTGGGACCGAAAAAACTTAGTTATTACAGTCACCTTACAAGTTTTAATGAATAAATCGTTATTGAAATATACAAACATTCAAAAAACTTCTATTTTTACTATCCTTCTAAATAATTAGCATACTTTCTTTCAATTTCTAGCGAGTTTTACCCAAAATCAAGCCTTCCAGACAAGGAAATAAATTTGTTCTTTTGCTGTATTTCATTAATACAAATTAGAAAAGTGAAACAAGACAAGCAGACTGGTTTAGCCACAAGTTTCCGCTTATATAAGGTTCTCACAAAAGCCAACAAAGTTCATTGTATTCGGTAATTAATCTCAGATCTGTTACGCGATAAACAGCCCATATATCATCACTGTCTGCCACAAAACAGGCAAAATTAGCCAAATCTTGATGAATATATGATAATGAAATGATTAAAATTAAAACTGTTTTGAGGAATTAGAATTACATTATAATTTCGATCAGCTGTAATTATCACTTCCTCATCGGAAATCAATAAAACACAACTAGCTATCAAAGCAGATATAAAAATGTGATTATCCAAAACAAAAGTACGGCAATGGATATCAACAAGCTAAAGCTGGCAGCAAAATGGTTGGGAAAGCGAAACCGCCAACGTTTTTCACCGGATTTTCCCCCGGTAAAAGCACACGCCTGTTACAACCAATTAAAAAATTTTGCTAACGTTTCTAGCAATAATTAGCATACGTTTCGCATGTCCACGGGGCATTCACCCGCAAGTGCTCGATATACTTGCGTGGAAAAAATCAAGCAGCATTACATCGAAAATAACTTACTGTGCAAACTAAAGACCCAGCAAAGCCGCTCAAAACCCTCCTCATAACTGTAACACACATTTAAAAACTGCTAGTTCTGCCCGCGAAAAGCCCAAGCCGCATTTCGCTCTGCACAGGGCCCGGAAAAGCGGCACGCAACAGCTAAGGGCGCAACTGAAAATCGGGGTGAGTCCACGTGCGAACTATGGCGAAGCTGCGGAAAGTCGCGGCCACTGCGAGTAATGAAAACGGGCAGTTTAATAAGCCAAATAGCAGAACACACCCCAAAAATATAGGTTAGGTGAAAGGATGGCGCAGGGCGAAGGCAAGGACGAAAACTGGGCAGGAGCAGGACTTAAAGAGGATATTCCATCTCGCCCGGTGGCGCCTAAATATTGATTAGAAAGCGCTAAATTCCGAAATGAACGGGAAGGTGTAATTTGTTCTGCGCGCTGTTTTTGCGATTAAAACTGTCTAGCTTCAATGGTGTTCATAATTTACAACTAGAGTGATTAGTATTTTATTAGCGGAGTTAATTACGATAATAATAGTCACGGTCAAAGTCGAGTGTCAAGGTCGAGGTTCCCACGATAAGATTGTTGTAATTGAATACAATGGGAGGCGACAGAATTCTTATTCTAGTCACTGCAAATAAGCAAGGAATTTTTGGAAACAATATTTTTAAATACAATTCATTTTCTGACTCGGAGAAAATAATGTTTAATTATTTTCTTATCCCCAAGAATTTCTTTCGTGCGCTAAATCTTATAATAGTTTTTTGAAAACAGAACAATTGTGCGAATAAACAACAAATTATTGTTAAATTAACAAAATATCTGAGACGGCCATGGGCTACACTAAATGTTAGCGCGTTGGACTTCTACGCTGAGGATCTGGGGTTCAATTCCCCGTAGGAGAGAAGATCACTACGTCTCGTAAGAGATAAAAGCATTCTAAGAAGATAACAAAGAGTACACTTCGAAAGCATTACTTTACGTTAAGGTGTACGTTCTCTATATCTGTTCAATTTTAAACGTGCAACGTGGACACAGGAGAGAAGATCGCTACGTCTCCTAAGAGATAAAGCATTCTAAGAAGATAACAAAGTGCACACTTCGAAAGCATTATTTACGTTAAGGTGTACGTCCTTTGTATCTGTTCCATTTTAAACGTGCAACGTGGACACAGGAGAGAAGATCGCTACGTCTCGTAGAGATAAAGCATTCTAAGAAGATAACAAAGCGTACACTTCGAAAGCATTACTTGACGTTAAGGTGTATGTCCTCTATATCTGTTCCATTTGAAACGTGCAACGTGAACACAGGAGAGAAGATCGCTACGTCTCGTAAGAGATAAACCATTCTAAGAAGATAACAAAACGTACACTTCGAAAGCATTACTTTACGTTAAGGTGTACGTCCTCTATATCTGTTCCATTTTAAACGTGCAACGTGGGTATCGAAGAGAAGATCGCTACGTCTCGTACGAGGTAAAGCATTCTAAGAAGATAACAAAGAGTACACTTCGAAAGCGTTACTTTACGTTAAGGTGTACGTCGTCTATATCTGTTCCATTTTAAATGCGCAACGTGGACACAGGATAGCAAATCGCTGTCTCTTAAGAGATAAAGCATTCTAAAAAGATAACAAAGAGTACACTTCGAAAGCATTACTTTATGTTAAGGTGTACGTCCTCTATATCTGTTCCATTTTAAATGGGCAATGTGGACGAAAGAGAGAAGATCGCTGTCTCGTAAGAGATAAAGCATTCTAAGAAGATAACAAAGAGTACACTTCGAAAGCATTACTTTATGTTAAGGTGTACGTCCTCTATATCTGTTCCATTTTAAATGGGCAATGTGGACGAAAGAGAGAAGATCGCTGTCTCGTAAGAGATAAAGCATTCTAAGAAGATAACAAACAGTACACTTCGAAAGCATTACGTTACGTTAAGGTGTACGTCCTGTATATCTGTTCCATTTTAAACGTGTAACGTGGGCATCGGAGAGAAGATCGCTACGTCTCGTACGAGGTAAAGCATTCTAAGAAGATAACAAGGAGTACATTTCGAAAGCATTACTTTACGTTAAGGTGTACGTCCTCTATATCTGTTCCATTTTAAACGTGCAACGTGGACACAGGAGAGAAGATCGCTACGTCTCGTAAGAGATAAAGCATTCTAAGAAGATAACAAAGAGTATACTTTGAAATCATTATTTTACGTTAAGGTGTACGTCCTCTATATCTGTTCCATTTTAAACGCCCAACGTGGACATACTCGTAGGAGAGAAGGTCGCTACGTCTCGTAAAAGATACAACATTCTAAGAAGATAACAAAGAGTACACTTTGAAATCATTATTTTACGTTAAGGTGTACGTCCTCTATATCTGTTCCATTTTAAACGCCCAACGTGGACATACTCGTAGGAGAGAAGGTCGCTACGTCTCGTAAGAGATACAACATTCTAAGAAGATAACAAAGAGTACACTTTGAAATCATTATTTTACGTTAAGGTGTATGTCCTCTACATCTGTTCCATTTTAAACGTGCAACGTGGACACAGGAGAGAAGATCGCTACGTCTCGTAAGAGATAAAGCATTCTAAGAAGATAACAAAGAGTACACTTTGAAATCATTATTTTACGTTAAGGTGTACGTCCTCTATATCAGTTCCATTTTAAACGCCCAACGTGGACATACTCGTAGGAGAAAAGGTCGCTACGTCTCGTAAGAGATACAACATTCTAAGAAGATAACAAAGAGTACACTTTGAAATCATTATTTTACGTTAAGGTGTACGTCCTCTATATCTGTTCCATTTTAAACGCCCAACGTGGACATACTCGTAGGAGAGAAGGTCGCTACGTCTCGTAAGAGATAAAACATTCTAAGAAGATAACAAAGAGTATACTTTGAAATCATTATTTTACGTTAAGGTGTACGTCCTCTATATCTGTTCCATTATAAACGCGCGACGTGGACATAGGCGAGAAGGTCGCTATGACTCGCAAGAGATAAAGCATTCTATGAAGATAACAAAGAGTATACTTTGAAATCATTATTTTACGTTAAGGTGTACGTCCTCTATATCTGTTCCATTTTAAACGCCCAACGTGGACGTACTCGTAGGAGAGAAGGTCGCTACGTCTCGTAAGAGATAAAACATTCTAAGAAGATAACAAAGAGTATACTTTGAAATCATTATTTTACGTTAAGGTGTACGTCCTCTATATCTGTTCCATTATAAACGCGCGACGTGGACATAGGCGAGAAGGTCGCTATGACTCGCAAGAGATAAAGCATTCTATGAAGATAACAAAGAGTACACTTTGAAATCATTATTTTACTTTAAGGTGTACGTCCTCTATATCTGTTCCATTATAAACGCGCGACGTGGACATAGGCGAGAAGGTCGCTATGACTCGCAAGAGATAAAGCATTCTATGAAGATAACAAAGAGTATACTTTGAAATCATTATTTTACTTTAAGGTGTACGTCCTCTATATCTGTTCCATTATAAACGCGCGACGTGGACATAGGCGAGAAGGTCGCTACGTCTCGTAAGAGATAAAACATTCTAAGAAGATAACAAAGAGTATACTTTGAAATCATTATTTTACGTTAAGGTGTACGTCCTCTATATCTGTTCCATTATAAACGCGCGACGTGGACATAGGCGAGAAGGTCGCTATGACTCGCAAGAGATAAAGCATTCTATGAAGATAACAAAGAGTACACTTTGAAATCATTATTTTACTTTAAGGTGTACGTCCTCTATATCTGTTCCATTATAAACGCGCGACGTGGACATAGGCGAGAAGGTCGCTATGACTCGCAAGAGATAAAGCATTCTATGAAGATTCAAAAAGAGTATACTTTGAAAATATTATTTTACTTAAGGTGTTACGTCCTCTATATCTGTTCCATTATAAACGCGCGACGTGGACATAGGCGAGAAGGTCGCTATGACTCGCAAAGATAAAAGCATTCTATGAAGAGATAACAAAGAGTATACTTTGAAATCATTATTTTACGTTAAGGTGTACGTCCTCTATATCTGTTCGTCATTATAAACGCCGCGACGTGGACATAGGCGAGAAGGTCGCTACGTCTCGTAAGAGATAAAACATTCTAAGAAGATAACAAAGAGTATACTTTGAAATCATTATTTTTACGTTAAGGTGTACGTCCTCTATATCTGTTCCATTATAAACGCGCGACGCGTGGACATAGGCGAGAAGGTCGCTATGACTCGCAAGAGATAAAGCATTCTATGAAGATAACAAAGAGTACACTTTGAAATCATTATTTTACGTTAAGGTGTACGTCCTCTATATCTGTTCCATTATAAACGCGCGACGTGGACATAGGCGAAAAGGTCGCTATGACTCGCAAGAGATAAAGCATTCTATGAAGATAACAAAGAGTATACTTTGAAATCATTATTTTACGTTAAGGTGTACGTCCTCTATATCTGTTCCATTTTAAACGCCCAACGTGGACATACTCGTAGGAGAGAAGGTCGCTACGTCTCGTAAGAGATAAAACATTCTAAGAAGATAACAAAGAGTACACTTTGAAATCATTATTTTACTTTAAGGTGTACGTCCTCTATATCTGTTCCATTATAAACGCGCGACGTGGACATAGGCGAGAAGGTCGCTATGACTCGTAAGAGATAAAGCATTCTATGAAGATAACAAAGAGTATACTTTGAAATCATTATTTTACGTTAAGGTGTACGTCCTCTATATCTGTTCCATTTTAAACGCCCAACGTGGACATACTCGTAGGCGAGAAGGTCGCTACGTCTCGTAAGAGATAAAACATTCTAAGAAGATAACAAAGAGTATACTTTGAAATCATTATTTTACGTTAAGGTGTACGTCCTCTATATCTGTTCCATTTTAAACGCGCGACGTGGACATAGGAGAGAGGGTCGCTATGACTCGTAAGAGATAAAGCATTCTATGAAGATAACAAAGAGTACACTTCGAAAGGATTACTTTAGTCGGTAGAGAAATATTATTCTTGTGGAGTGAAAAAAACGTCTCTGCATCTGGGAAATTAACGAAAAGGGTTTTGAGCGTAAAAATTCACTGCCATAGCATTTCTAGATCCTACTAAAGGTTCCGATAGGGTGCGGATTGATGGTCTTAAGTACTTATTGCACACTAATATTCCAAGTTACAACATTACGGCTATATTACTGTTTTTGGATAAGCAAACGTATGCAGTTAAAAATGGTTGCATTTCCTTCACAAAAACCTTCGTGCTGGGGTCCCACAAGGTAGTATACTGGGCCCTATACTATTTGACATATATATCCACAAATCACCTCAGGAAGACATTGGTGAAATCGCAACGTACGCGGATTAAACGGCGTTAGTTATACAATGCGACAGTGTCACACAAATGGCACAAAGCGGCTTCAACACTCAATGGGCATCTTAACAAAATTGTGCACCAGATGAGGAATAACTTTAACTCCTTGAAATTTATTATTAGCCCGCAACATCTCATTGTTGAGCAAGGGCCTCCTCCATAAGGGGAGTTATTGATCTACTCTCCCATAGTGATCAATCCTCGTGGAAGAGAGGCGCCGCGTTAACGTTAACCTTCGGGTCACCCACCCAAGTACTGACCGGAGACCACGCTGCCTTAACTCTCCCGATCGTACGTGAACGGGCGACAAATGTGCGCAACCCGGGACCTAACTCCTTGAAATATTGCAATAAAATATTCTCGCTCAAACACATGAAAGATGACATCCCCAACAAATTAGTGAATGGCACCGAAATACCGTGGATAGATAAAAACACCTGTGTAAAGTATCCTGGCTTACACTTCTCACACCAGATTAACATTCAGTGCACTCATCAATAAGAAGCTAAATGAAGGATATGCTAGACATGCCATGCTATATCCACCAATGAACAGGAAAAGTTCCTTTCGGATTGACTTTGCAATACTAATGTACACCGCGTTACTTAGATCACTAATCACTTTTGCGTGTCCGGTATGGAGTGTTACTTCAGCTACCAATATAAGAAAAATTCAAGTTTTTCAAAACAAAGTGTTGCGCATAGCAATCGATTCCTCCTGGTTTATAAGTAATCAGCAAATACACAACAAGTTAGCGATAGCAACGATTAAACCAAAAAGTTTTTCGACAACATAAATTTATGCCCAAGTGCCGTACATCACCAACTCGGCCACAGAAATATTCGTACAAAGCTGAAAAGAAAATTTCCGCAAGATATATTAAGTAATAAAATATAATAGTGATTAACTAATAATAAGTATTTACAAGGCGTCAAAATTGTCTCTAAGTTTAATAATGTTATGACAAATTACTCTATTACCAACAAAAACATATAAAACAATATGTATTGTTGATCTGGTTTACTCTTAAAAAGTCTTTGTGAACCAACATCTTCTCCTCATGCACAAGAGGTGACGCTGATACTTACATCAAA
This sequence comes from Limonius californicus, assembly GCA_014611495.1. NCBI lineage: Eukaryota > Metazoa > Arthropoda > Insecta > Coleoptera > Elateridae > Limonius > Limonius californicus. The sequence goes on along the minus strand of JABXWE010040911.1, from coordinate 14,057 downwards.
TGGAAATGTCAAATACCACACGACCCCAGTAGAATCTACGTTCTAATTTATATTTACCATAATAATCCTTAAAATGTTGTTTCTTACAGGTGCACTTGCCAATCATTGCCAAACTTTAAACAGGGTTTATTTAAGGTTAAGGTTTTGTCTACCAAATGCGATTTATCAAGGTATGAGACACGACAGAGGTTTGCCTTGAATGGAATAAAACGATAATAACCCAAAGATGTATTCAGGCTAATTAAATAACTGACTGCCACCTTAATTTTTCATATTTATGTTTGTTTAATTGATAAACTTCTTTGGGCACTGCATGGTTGAATCATGTGTTAGCTAACATTTCCATTACATTTTGAATTACATCTTGTACACAAGTGGTAGCAGCTATTTAATCACAAACATTATTTTATTTGGTTGAGCGCCAAGTGGCGCTCATATGGAAAGGAAGTTTTACATTTTTATTTTATTTACTTCTGGCGCTTAGGAATAACTTTAAAAAACATTGATAGAAGTATGAATAGATATGATTTTGCTTTCAAATAGTAATAGTTGTAATTGCAATAGAAATATACATTTTTCGATTTTTCTTAAGCTAAAAATTTTGTTTTTGAAAATCAATTCTCTATGAGCTCTAATGTTCATACGTACACAGGTGTATACATGGTGTCAATTTGAAAACATACAATGTGTTTTATCTCTGGAAGTAAAATAAGTATTATATCACCATCACTCGTAGGAGCTAAGAGCTTATCAATAGTAGCAAAACATGTATACCCGATTCGTTTCAGAAAAATAGAATGGCCCCCAAGATCTCCAGATTTTGACCCCAATAGACCTCTTCCTGTGCGGTCACTTAAAATCTGCTGTCTACAAAACTCAGTTTCAGTCCATCGCACAACTGCTAAAATGTTTGCTACTATCGAATAGTATTTGGTAAGAGCTTTTCAATGAGGTACCACAAAGTGGGTGTTACAATTAAATTTTTTTTGTGGAGCACTTACATCCAAGTGGTTGAATAGGGAAGGTTACCTTATGAGTCATGATAATTCACCCTCGATGTTGTAGAAACGTTTTCTAGAAAAGTTCAATACCTATTTTACTTCCAGAGATATAACGCATATTACACTTTCAAATTGACACCCTGTATGTGGCTACCTAATGAGTGTCAACGACAGCACGACTATCATATCTTCCAAAAATTCGCAAATTTTGATCAGCTAGCAATATTTTAGATTATCAGTTGTCAGATTTGTTAAAATAGTACAGTGTGGACACAAAACTCATTTTCCACAACAATAATGATTTTCACGGAAAGCAAAATACATAAACAGTCGAATTTCTCTATTTCTAACTTCTATAGCGAATTTTTAACTATTTTTTTCAAGTAACCTAACAATGAGAGCACTGTTAACGTTATTTTGCCTCTTATATCGAACTTCGAACTTCTATTTAAGTAAATTTAGAATCTGGCTATTTTTCCTATTAGAAACAACAAAGAATTCGTAATCTCTTAACAATAGCACGTCGGGTTTATTTTGTTGAAATGAGGTAGATGTTCAGAAGTTCTCAAACAAAAATAATATTAACCAACCAAGATAATAATGTTAAGTTCTTAATTTGTTTTGATATACACAATGAGGAATTTCTCTTTGTAAACTAATGTGAAAAAGGTATATAGGTGCGAAAAATACTACTTTTAAGGCAAATGACGTTGAAAATTTAAACAAGGAAGCATATTCTCAAGTGACACCAGAAAATTGAAGCAACTACGTAGGCCATGTGGAGAAAATAGAAAAGTCAATGTGGGAAGTTGACAACATAATGGACGAAATAGAGCCCATAATTATCAATATCAACGCTGGTGATAATGATAGTGATCTAAATATTTTTAGCGACAGTGATAATTAACTATAAAACATGTATATTTCACAAAATCTTCATAATTTTATGTAATTTATTTTCTCAGTTATATAATAGTGCTTGCATATTATATCAAGCTGGTAATTGTTTTATTTCTTTCTTATTCTTATAAATATATAAATAATAAACAATTAATTGCACTTAGCAAACATTGTACTCTCAGGTTTAATAAAATATAAATGTTTTAGAACCACTGAAACTGGCATATAACAACACGCGTCTTTTAGGGGTTACAATAGCATTACCATACTTCAAACCTTTGTGTGACAGGGATTAAATTTTATGTCTTAAAGGTGCCTCACAAATAAGTTTGACAACCTTGTATTTGTATCTTCACCATGCTGCACGGCGACTCTGAAACGCACTATAGTCATTAATGAAAACACGTAGATTGATATTTAAGCTTGTACATGCGATTTCATAAATTTAGTCCGCAGTTGCATTTGCATTTTTGCACAGTGAACTCGTATCACTAGAACCATAAAATAGCAAAACGAAATACAAATTGTTTAAGTGTATGTGAAAAGTTGATTCTTTTAGATGAAATCGACAAAGACGGGATAAAGGACATATCAGCACGTTTTGTTATACCCCCAACACCTCATCTACAATTTAAAACAATCATGGCTCCATCATTAGGCAAAGCGAAGAACTAGATTCAAAGAAATCCTGTGTTTGGGAGGATATCGTATTTAAGCAGTTGTGACAACTTAAAAATGTTGTTCTATTCATCGAATTTTCTATAAAACGAATTTTTTCCATGGTTTCTTGGCACTTCAATATATGGAAGTTCGACTGTATTCTGGAAGCCTACTTTCCTCACAACATGTAGATTACTATGAGTGGGCGGTATCAAACTTTACATGTTATTCAATATCAAAATTATATCGATAACATACATATACAATTAATAAATTCTTCAAGCTTTAGACTATTTTGAAAATTTGTAATATGTAAGCTGGCTAGTTCTTGCTAGTAAACAACCATATAATTAAAAATTAAATTATAAATGCTTCAATACAAGTTGTAATGAGAAAAAAACAATAATAGCGAAATTGTTGAAATATTTTTTAAAATTCTGATCACTATGGTTATGAATTTTCCTTACCTTTTATGTTACTTCGATGCGTAACTTATTAAACTGGCACAACAAACTTTAAGTTAAGTATTTATTTATTACTTTATATAGAATACACTAGCCAAAAGGCATCTTGAAAAGAAAATTAATTCCGTTAGGTACAATATTATACACAAAGTAGATGAATCCGTGGGATACGCTCCACGCGCTATTTGGTAGTTTCCTTAGAAAAATATAAACTAAGCTGTTTAGTGATATAAAATATTTATTTTGGATGCTTCGTTATTGAAATATCATTTCTTATAAATATCTATTTATTTTAGCATTTCTCTGAGTGTTCTTTTTTTGTGGTACACTCTGTGAATTGTAATACTGTTTCATTCTACTGATGTTTCTCTACTTTTTAAGGAAACAATGGTATTTTTTTATATTGGTGCATTCCTCCGATTGCTCCACGCACCTTCTATTTTAGTGAAAGATCCTGTATATTGCTTTTATATTCCCCAAGTATTTTATTTGTAGTGGTCCTTACTATTTTCACTTCTGAGCTATATTTTATTATACATTGCGTGACTGTATCCAATTTGCTCTAAAGAGCAATAATCATGGTCAATTTTAATATTTCCTCTGTGAATTGGGAAATAATACGGTTTACTTTTTTGGATTACTCCAACATATAGATTGGCTAACTAATTTCGAAACTGATGTCAGACTAAGCTTAATACATAGTGTGTTTACAATACAAGAGGTTCAATAAAAAATAGAGACATCATCCATTAGATTATACTTTTATGCTTCACACGGAATTGGTTCTTCACTACTACGAGTATTTCTAAATTTTTGGTTCCTTTATCTTGGTACTAAATATATTAACACTCTGTGTACTGATGACCTACGCGATATTTTTCCTCTACGTACTATTCAGCATATTTCTACTTCATAAATATGATTAAAAATCACTTTACACCAAATTAATGTGTTCTATTGGTTCATAAAACTTACAGTGATGAAATATGCAGCTACCATGACTTGCAATAGCCCTGTCCCAATATATTTAAAACGGTTGGAATGGCACAGTATAGGGCAGAATCGGTTCAATTTTGGACTCGAAATATTTGAAAATACCACAACAAATAAATTTTCATAAAAATGCCAGAATAACTGGTAACTACCAATTCTTTTTTCATCATTCTCCCTCAATGGAGAGTATTTATAAATTATATTATTTTTAAAAAAAGTTTAACAATATTATTGTTGAAACAGCAACAAAACTTATTCCAATGACCGCTGACGCGACACTCGAAAATAACATTTTAGACGAACTTGCTCATCTCATTATCAATTATTCATCTCTCGACAATTTACCTACATACATATTTAGCTTAGTAACACACAGCTCGTTCTGCTCATACAAATGAGTATTATTTAGTATTCGTCTACTGACGTAATGATTCACAACAGAAATGATTATAGTGATTGTAGGCTTTACGGTCCTGCATTTTAAAATAACTTGTTCTATTTACTTGTTTAACAGCCTAGTTGCGCATATCGCATACGTTTGCGCCTGATTTCAAAATGATCCGAAATTGAAATGAATCATCGTTGTTAGGCGAGAAAAATTTAAAAGCCCGAAAATGCTTTCAGCTTAAAATTTAATGGGATGCCTCGAGTAATGATTCATAAAATGAGTACCCGGGCTAAATTTATCTAACCTAGCAAACAAACGTCAATCAATACGGATAATCTTTGGAATTCACTGACGATTGTACAAATAAACTAATCAAGTGCGCCCATCAGCAAATTCATATACAGGGTGGTTAACATTAAATTCTCGATATATAGCATACTATTATAAGAGGTGCATTTGGCTACAGTAGACGAAAAAAGGACATTTATTGCACTTGCATCTATTAAAATTGTTAAATTAATGTAGAATTAGTGATTTATTTATTTAAATAAACGCGAATTACATCCCTAAGTCTTACTAAAATTTGCATTTTCATTTATTTTAAAAATAATGACAATTATACCACGCCACAGTTCTTGCTTTTTGAGGTCAAGGTTTCTGTTGTATTCTACTTGTGTGATTTTGATTAGGTTTACAACATAACCTACAATTACCTCTGATTCTCATGATATTTCGTGAGTTTATCGTCCATGGTCATGTTTGTTTTTATGGTTAGCAGTTAGCTATTGTGCTACAAGAAATATTTATACCCACCTTGCCACTTCATGTATGTACGAAGTTTACTGAATATTATCAATACGATTTTCCTAACAATAACCTCCTCCTTGGTTCGTGAAATCCCATGTTTTTACATTGCAGATTCTTAAAGCAGAATGTTTAAACGCACGTCGACGAATCAAATGGTCAATAGCGTTAATTGTCCTTTAAGGAAGGAACAATTGCTTTAAATGCAAATATGTAGTAGGAATTTCTAATTTTTTATTATTACAATAATCCATAGTACTTAACAGGTTAAGTAAAAACAGTTAACGCAATATCCTCTCAACAAATAATTAAAAATAATATGACGTTAAAAAACCATTCAGAAGAAACTCTATTGTAATAATTATATTTAAGGAATATCCATAGAAGTTCCTTTAATTAATGATTTTCACGCATGAATGATTGCCATGGTTAATCTAAATTCTATGGCAGAGACAACTGGAACAAATTAACCGATCCTTCATACATGGGTAGCTGTCAGGGGTATCTTTACCAGTTGATGGATGAAACATCTAAACGAAGTTCACCGAACAGCTGTTAAACATATTCGTCTCCACAGTCATATCGCTTGGAGTTTGTAAAGACGAAATTAACGACATTAATGAGACCAGTACAGTTATACAACACAGTTTACCGAAATAATTAATATGATCTGGGAAAAATTCAGTACCGGGAACTGAAACAAAACTAGAAATTCCATACACGCACGTACGAAGGGTAAACCACGTGGACAGTTTTATGCACATGTGCTACAGGTAGTTCAAAGTAATTCTGAGAGACGGTCTGCGTAGCTTTGAAATAATTCGGGGATAGTCTGAGTAGTCTTAGGATAGATTCGACGTAGCCGAGGCAGTCTGGACAATCCTGGAATAGCTTGATGGTATCCCGATGTAGTCCCAGCAGTCATAATGTAGTTATGCTACAGTCAGGTAGTGCCCGCGGAAATCGGCCTAATTCAGGGGTAGTTTAGAGGTTGTGTGAGTAGTGCTAAGGTGGTCTCAAGGGAGTACTAGGTTAAAACGAATACTACCGATGTAGTATGGATAAGACAGTCTGGGTTACATTAAGGTAGCTACGCAATAGTTTGAGATACGTAGTCTACGTAGTCTAAAACGTGCGAAGCGTAAAGTACGCGAGAAGTTTTGTGCAGTCCAGCGATAGTCCGAGTAGTACAGAGGTAGTCTAGGTAAATCCAGGAGTAATTTGGATAATCCTAAGATGCTCAAACGACAGTCTGGATAGTTTTGAAGTAGTCCACGGCTAGTCTAGATAGTATCAGGCTAGATTCTAGTAGCCTAAGCAGTTTAACTAATCTTGAGATAGTTTTGTGGTAGCCCAAGGTAATTTAGAGGTAGTAGGAGTTGTGCCGAGGTGGTCTGAAACAACTACTGGGCTAGTTTAAATAGTACCAACGTAGTATAGACCAGGCAGTTTGATATATAGGAGCTAGTTATGCTATAGTCAGAGATACTCTGGATAGTTTTGAGCTAATTTAGGGCTTTTGAAGTAGATTCTACGTTGCCTGGATAATTCGGAGAAAGTTTAGAGATAGTTACATACATGACGGTTAGTTATGGTAGTTTCGGTATAGTTTTGGAATAATTCAAATAGTACGAACATACTTCCAATGTAACCTAGATACTTCAAAGAATAACCCACATAATCGTTAGATAGTTTAGAAGTAGTAGTTACAAACAGTTTAGTAGCTTTTAACATGAGGTAGTTTAGTGTGTAGATTTTTTAAAAGCGATTTACCCCTAGAATACGTGAAATATGGGCCGAAGCTTTTTACAAATATAAAATAAATTTTAAAAATTCGGAGTACATTTACATCTCTTGGAGTGTGCAAAGAAATAAAAACGATATTAATAAGATTTTACACCAGTGCACCTACACAGTTTTGCTGAACGAATTAGTATGGACATGAGAAAAAGTAAGTATAAAGAAATGAAGCAAAAAAGTGCTCAAAAGAACTAACATTTGCGAAGGCTTTCTGCATATTTACTACAGGTAGTCTAAGGATAGTCTGAATAGTACTGATATTGTCTGGATATATAAGGAATAATTTGAATAATCCTGGAGTAATTTTGAAGTTGTCCGGGGTTAGTCTGATAAGTTTCCGGGTAGATTCAACGTAACCTGGAAAGTCTCCATAACCCTGATATAGTTTTGTGACAGCCCAGTGTTGTCTAAATAATCACAAGGTAGTTCCGATGCAGTTTGTGTAGTTCCTGGCACAGTCCGCCTAATCGAGGGGTAGTTTAAATGCAGTTACAAGTAGCTTGGGTAGTGTTGAGTTAGTCTGGAGATAGTGTTGAGTTCGTTCGAATAGTACCCACATAGGATGGGCAACGCAGTCTGGATTACTGTGGTAGGGCAGGCGAGTACTGTTAAAATCGATTCCACGTAGTCTGGGTATTTCGGGGATACTTTACAGGCAGTTAGAGATTGTCAAAGTAGTTTTGGTACCTACAGTCCCCGCCCAGTTCAAATACTTGAAAATATTTCCGATGTAATCTAGCTAGTTCTCAGAATAATCCGTATAATTGTGGAATAGTAAATATTTAAATTATAGATAAAATAAGTGGACGCGACTGCCTCCCTGGACTTTCCCATACTGGAAACTGTTCATATCATCTTTATTCAACAGTAGAGTTATTTTCCTCAAAACGGTTGTTCAAGTGCTATCCTAAAACCTTGCCTCGTAACGAACAGACTTACAAGGTTTGTAAGAATTCCCGCCAAATATCTGCGGTGCCCCTTAATTTCCTTTTAATATGCAACCAGGCATACTTCATTCTCTACTATATACGTCGCGCGGTCTAACTAGTACCGATCGCTGTTGCTAACGAGGTAAAATTTTCTAAGTCCCTGGAAATTATATTTTGTAGGGCATAAAAAATCCATTTTTTTATTTTCGCGGAAAAAGATTCTTTGACGCAAACAAATAACAACCGTTAGAATAAAAAAAATATATTTTCTAAAAAAGAGGGGGAGGGGGCCGGTGCGTTTACATATATCCACGAGTGTAATATTTCTTTGCATATTCATATGCTCCATTACGTACTGAGCGATTCAGTGAAAACCCCAGTTTCCTATCTTTTTTCGTTTATTAATTAAAGGAGTTTGAAGTTTCAAACTTCCAAGCTTCGTAGAGGGCGCCACAGGAAAATTACGGAGTTCTTCAAAAAATATATCGATAGCCCCTTGCGAGGTCTATCGACATATAAAGTTTAAAAAAATTCCTTGGAGCAGTTTTTGAGAAATAATTTTTTGAAAATTTCCAAAATTTTGAAAATTCGTAATTTAGTCCCCTTATAATTTCTTAAAAAACTTTTTATATCACCTCATTTTACCCTTCATATACTATTCAGAAAATAAAAATCATTTGAATCGATTCATCCGTTTTCGAGTAATTGAGCGTTAAACTCAAAATTTTCAAAAAATCATAGCGCCCTTCATTTTAAAGCTAGCGAGTTCGGCAAAAACTAACAGATTTGTCTTATGACCCTCTATCGTTATCCGCGATAAAAGTTTCAAAATTGTAATCACGAAAAAAGTGATACCAAAAAAACATGCGTAACTTCCGCTTTCGGTTTCGGATTTTTTTGAAAAGCTTATTTTTTCGATGAATTTTCGATACACCCCCGCATTCCAAAGCGCATCAAAATCGGAACAATACTTTCGGCTGTAGGAGCGTCACATACGTACGTACATACGTACGTACATACGTACGTACCCACCCACAGACAGACATTTTTAAAAACCACTTTTTTGGGTTCCTAGAGACCCAAAACGGATATATCCGTTAAAATCTCGATTTCGAAAATTTTCATGATTTCAATACTTACCCTATACCTATAAGGTATGGGAAAGTAATACCCTATACCTATAAGGTATGGGAAAGTAAAAAATTGTATTGTACATGATCATGTAGTCAACCGATATATTAAAAATTGGATATAAATTCTAAATTGTAAAAATATACAGAACGTTTTATTTAAAATAAGATGGTTGAGATTACTTCCGGTTTCATCGGCCTCAAAAACTAAACAAATAATTCAGAAAATTAAAAAATAGTATTTTACACGATTTCGTCGTTGCCTGGTACATTACAAAACGAGATTTAAAAAAGAATTCACATATTGTAATAGATATGGTCACGGCGGCACCTGATATATTAAAAATTGGATATACGTTCCAAATACGTACAAACATACAGAACATTTTATTTAAAATAAAATAGTTGCGATTACTTTCGGTTTCAGCGGGCTCAAAAACTGGAAACAATTAATTTAAAGAATGAAAAAGATTGTATTGTACATAATCTCATCATCACCCGATATATTAAAAATTGGATATAAATTCCAAATATGTACAAATGTACAAAACGTTTTGTTTAACAATAAGATAGTTGAGATTACTTCCGGTTCCACCGACCTCAAAAACTGTAAATAATGAATGTAAAAAACTAAAAAGATTGTAGTGTACATGATTTGGTTGTCTCCCGGGGTATTAAAAATTAAATATACATTACAAATATGTAAAAATATACAGAGCGTTTTATTTAAGATAAGATAATTGCGATTACTTCCGGTTTCAGCGGCCTCAAAAACTGTAAATAATAAATCTAAAGATTTAAAAAGATCGTAGTGTACAATATTTGGCTGTGTCCCGGTATATTACAAATTAGATATACATTCCAAATATGTAAAAATAAACAGAACGATTTAGTTAAAATAATATAGTTGATATTACTTCCGGTTTCATCGGCCTCAAAAACTAAATAATAAATGTAAAAAATTAAAAAGATTGTAATAGCATGATCTTGTAGTTACCCGATATATTAAAAATTGAATTAAAATTCCAAATATACAGAAAGTTCTGGTTAAAATAGGATAATTGAAATTACTTCCGGTTTTAACGGCCTCAAAAACTGCAAATAATAAATGTAAAGAATTAAGAATATTGTAATGTTCATGTTCTCGTTGTGACCCGGTGTATTAAAAATAGGATATAAATTCTAAATATGTAGAAATATACAGAACGTTTTATTTAAAATAAGATAATAGAAATTACTTCCGGTTTCACCGGCCCCAAAAAGTGTAAATAATTAATTTAAAGAATGAAAAAGATTGTATTTCACATAAACTCGTCGTCACCTGGTGTATTAAAAATTGGATATAACTTCCAATTATGAAACAAATACACAGAACGTTTTATTTAAAATAAGATAGCTAAGATTACTTCCGGTTTCACCGGCTTCCAAAACTGTAAATGAGTAATTTAAAGAATGAAAAGATTGTATTGTGCATAATCTCGTGGTCATCCGGTGTATGAAAAATTTGATATAACTTCCAAATATGTAGAAATATACAGAACGTTTTGTTTAAAATAATATAGTCGAGTTTACTTCCGGTTTCACTGGCCTCAAAAAATCTGCAAATGATTAGTTTGAAGAATGAAAAGATTGTATTGCAAATAATGCGTCGTCATCCGGTGTATTAAAAATAGGATATAAATTCGAAATATGTAAAAGTATAAGAACGTTTCATTTAAAATAAGATAGTTGCGAATACTTCCGGTTTCACCGGCCTCAAAAATTTTAAATAATTAATATAAGAATGAAGAAGATTGTACTAAATCTCGTCGTCATCCGATGTATTAAAAATGGGATATAAATTCCAAATACGTAAAAATATACAGAACGTTTTATTTAAAAGAAGATAGTTAAGATTACTTCCGGTTTCACGGGCCTCAAAAACTGTAAATGAGTAATTTAAAGAATGAAAAGATTGTGTATTATGCATAATCTCGTCGTCATCCTGTGTGCAAAATTTGAACGTTTGTTTAAAATAATATAGTCGAGTTTACTTCCGGTTTCACTGGCCTCAAAAAAAAGCTGTAAATGATTAGTTTAAAGAATGAAAAGATTGTATTGCACATAATCTCGTCGTCATCCGGTGTATTAAAAGTGGGATACAAATTCCAAATACGTAAAAATATACAGAGCGTTTTATTTAAAATAAGATAGTTAAGATTACTTCCGGTTTCACCGGCCACAAAAACTATAAATGAGTAATTTAAAGAATGAAAAGATTGTATTGTGCATAATCCCGTCGTCATCCGGTGTAGCAAAAATTTGATACAACTTCCAAATATGTGGAAATATACAGAACGTTTCATTTAAAATAAGATAATAGAAATTACTTCCGGTTTCACCGGCCCCAAAAAGTGTAAATAATTAATTTAAAGAATGAAAAAGATTGTATTTCACATAAACTCGTCGTCACCTGGTGTATTAAAAATTGGATATAACTTCCAATTATGAAAAAAATATACAGAACGTTTTATTTAAAATAAGATAGCTAAGATTACTTGCGGTTTCACCGGCTTCCAAAACTGTAAATGAGTAATTTAAAGAATGAAAAGATTGTATTGTGCATAATCTCGTGGTCATCCGGTGTATGAAAAATTTGATATAACTTCCAAATATGTAGAAATATACAGAACGTTTTGTTTAAAATAATATAGTCGAGTTTACTTCCGGTTTCACTGGCCTCAAAAAAATTTGCAAATGATTAGTTTGAAGAATGAAAAGATTGTATTGGAAATAATTTCGTCGTCATCCGGTGTATTAAAAAATGGATATAAATTCGAAATATATGTAATAAATATAATATGTAAAAGTATAAGAACGTTTTATTTAAAATAAGATAGTTGAGATTACTTCCGGTTTCATCGGCCTCAAAAATTTTAAATAATTAATTTAATCTCGCCGTCATCCGGTGTATTACAAATTGGATATAACTTCCAAATAGGTAAAAATATACCAAACGTTTTAAATAAAATAAGAGAGTTGAGATCACTTCCGGTTTCACCGGCCTCAAAAACTATAAATAATTAATTTTAAGAATGAAAGAGGCTGTTTTAAATCTCGTCCTCATCCGGTGTAGTAAAAATGGGATATAAATTCCAAATACGTAAAAATATACAATTCTACTTAAAATAAGAGAGCAAACATTGCTTCCGGTGAAACTGGAAATGCCGAGCAACTATAATTAACACAGCCAGTTTCATTTTTATATCTTTGCAATAATAATAGCAATAGAAATAATTAAAATGAAATAGCACGACCTAGTATAGATATTAATTTTCACGCTTGACTATACCTTACATCAATTTCCATCCGTAACAATATCAACAATTTAAAAACTTTCCTTCTTGCATTCCGGGTCTGTTTCAGTTATCACTAATTAACTTACATTTTAAAATTCAATTACTTGCCTCTGCATTTAATTACCACTAGGAATTAAACCGTTTGACGGAATTGCGACTCTTTATTAGCCTCAACAATCCAATTTGCGGCAATTTATTTAATTTATTTATACGAACAGTAAAACTTCTAGTTAGTCTCGATCTTGGAGCAACTTTCCTTATAGAACTCCAATGCCTAGGAAATTATTGGACACTCAGTAGGAGTCCCACGAGTACCTAAAAACGTCGCAAGTTCATAGCACTGTAAATTCGAAGAAGTTACTTAAATTTCTAAAAATACGGCGAAAGTCGTGAAAAAATTATTAACACTTGACGGGAAACCAAAACACAGAGCGACGCAATCGGGCCGATGTTTATATAAATTGGTAAATTTAGCAACCAAGGAGAGCCGCGGAGTCGGGCGGTTATTATTTATAGGAAGCCAGTATGAGTAATTGTTGTTACATTACACACAGCGCGCATAATTATTGCAAATGCCATGGCGATCGGACAGACTTTCCTCGTAACGATGGTATCACTGGTCAAACGCTCGGATACGACGTGATGCACAATGGTGTCGTGTCACCGACTGCACGAAATTTAAAGCCATGTTAATTTAAACGTTCTTTTGTTTACGAAATTTAACCCACAATTAAAGGGGACTTTCTTTTGGAGGACTTTCTACTGCATGCATATTAAACTAATCAAATAGATATACACAAAATTACAGGAAAGAGGACATTCAACTGTCGTGAGCATAATCCACTTCACAAGATTTATAGATACACATATCAAGTGCTATCTAAAAAATAAATACTATATACAAAAATACAAAACGTTATATCATCAAATAAACATGTTATACTCTAAAGAAAAACTGTACGAACTGTCTTAACCCTTCACAACATACATACACGTACAACAAGCGAGTTGTTATCTATATCTCATAAATTCCCATTGGCTTGCCATTTCATATGAGCCAGCGAATTGTGAAATCAGAACTACTAGATGTTATTTAGTTAGGGGAGTATTCAGCCCATAAAAGTACTAAACAATATCGAATATCGAAACATTGCACGCTTTTGGAATTAAGCTAAGGTAATTTAATCCAGATAATTTTATCTATATATTAAATACGAACTGTCTTGTCTTTTCGCAATAGGCCAGCAATTTGTGGAACCGCTGGGTGATGTTTAGTTTGGGAAACACTCGGTCCATAAAAATACTAATATCAAATACATACAGTGCTTCCCAAAAGTAAGGGATAAATTCTATAAAATCGTTAAGAAAAATATTTCAAAAAAATGCTGGGAACGTCGATTTTTATTTTTAAATTATCATTTAGAGATGTAATTTTCAACCCCCCACCCCTCAACCCCTAAGCGCTAGCAACTTCAACTTTAAAAATGTAAATGGCAAAGTACCCTTTCTGATACCTCATCTGATAGCTTTCTTTATGTTGAATAAAATAAAAAAAAGTTTTTTAGAATCGGTTGATAAATGACGGAGATGTGCCAATATTATAGCAGGCGTTGATACGGCTCTAGCAATGTGTAATAAAAACATTTGAAG
>JABXWE010040908.1:0-15351 GCA_014611495.1 Limonius californicus | reverse complement strand
AGTGTTTATAAAAACTCCCTAGTAATCGATTTGACGTAAAATTTTCTACATAAATTTATTTAAAATACTGTTAAACTTCCTCAATAGAAAAAATAGTATAAAGAACACGTTTCATAAGACCACTTGTCGCACTCGTCCGTTGAAAAACTCGACGCTTCGCGTCTCGTTTTTCAAACTTGAACTCGTGCGTTAAGAAGAGGCCTTATGAAACTAGTTCTTTAATATACTATTTTAAAATGACGTATGAATGATACGTTCCAATGCCATGTCATCGTCCTCGGTCTTAATACAACTAATAGATTTGCAAATTGGTAATTTACGCTAAGTAGAAACTTTCTCTAGAAAATGATAAAAACTAATTTGTTCAATGAACCAAACTGATAACTTTTGAAGTATGTATGTTTTAGCTATTCATGGACATCATCTTAAATATTCTAGGGGGATTACTTTATCGCCTGTTTACCCTATACTGCCACTGTCTGCTGCCATACCATAGGCCTTTGTTATGATGAGGATATTATTAGAGCATTATACACCATATTTCATAGGGGGGTTTACAACCCTGATGCAAATATTTGAAGGGTCATCAAATGTCAAAGGAAGGGTGTGGAGACAAACATTTTGCTTTGCAGTAATTTAAGAACGATATAGGAGAGTTAAGCAGGGTGGTCTTCGGTCAATACTTGGATGAGTGACCCATAGGTTGCGTTAACGGGGCGCCTCTCTCCAACTAGGATTGATCACTAAGGGAGAATAGATCAGCAACCACCCCTATGGGGGAGGCCCTTGCCCAACAAACATTGGGGGCTAATATAAAAAAATAAATAGTTTAGTGAAACAAAATTGTTTTACAATAAACAACATATTTTACAGAATAGAATCAGCGACTGGCTAGGTTAACGTTTCTTTTTACAACAGATCATTAAATTTTGTAATAACGACATTTTCGTTTGTAGAACCTTTTGCTGGATTCTCTTCTAGATTTAACTCTTCCATAGTGAAAGCTTCCCAACTTTTCGGAATAAATTTCTCTTTTCAAAATGCTGCAAAATCTCTCAATTGGTCGCAGTTGGTAGATATTTGGGACATCTTACCTTCTCGACAACTTGTATACCCAATTCATTGCATGCACTGATGACATTTTTAACATAATGTGCTGTTACCATATGTGACAAAAAAATAAATTTACCATACGGATGTTCCTTTTCTAAAAATCTCTTTAGTCATGTTTAAATACATTGCTTCTCGTACATTTCTGTGTTAATAGCATTTCCAGATAGACATCTGTATACTAAAGACTGATCATGACAAGATATCGCTAACCATACCAACAAGTTTTTGTGAAACTTCTGATGTCGCTTGTAAAATAGTTCAGAATCAACGACCTCTTTACAATAGTACAACTTATTATTAGCAGTTTCACTTCCATCTAAGCTAAAATAAGATTCATCATCGATCACAATTTCGATATCGTTGGAACCCTTAAATTCGGTTTTAGAAAAGGGTCTTAATTTGTTTCGTTATTCTTCCTTTTGCTTCGAAAAATACTTTATGGTAGATTTTCTGGAAGTTAATTTAATATTTTCCTGCTTTAAGACGCTGCTGAGGTACTTTCTGTCTATTTTAAATTTTCGACCAAGTTTACGAAGTGACATTCCATGGTCAGCGTTACCTAACGTTCTAATGAGCTTTGGGATCTATGCTGTCTATTTATCGACAAACCCAAGTCTAAGCGTCTACAAATATTGTAGGCTGTCCGTTTAGATATTCCCATCTCATAAAAATAATTTATGGTGTAAGCTTTTTTCATATTATTATGTAATTAAAAAAAAATTGGCAATCATTTTCCGACGTTTATTTTCATTTAAGCACTGCACCATGAATTTTAATATCACAATAAACAGTAGAAGCACTAATACACAACTTCTAAACAAAACAAAAGCATAGTAATAGCGATTGGTCAAGGCATACCATATGTATACGTAAATTTTGTGCAAATTCTTTGTCCCCACACCCTTAGTTATTTCCAACTGCTTATTTTTAAATGTAAGCATACACATAATTTTGACTTAAATAAAGCTGTATAATGTGTCTAATATGATCCTTATTTAGTTTGATGATATTAGCCTGAAATATGCATATAGTACTGTAGTATAGTTCTTATTGAAATAGATTAGGATCTAGTTATACTAGCAAATACGTATGCAATATTTTTTACAGACGAATACATAGATCGGTATACTCGGAAAAACACAATAGCTGTTAGTTGCCTAGCTACATCTGTTTTTAACAGGCTGTATAGTAAATTCTTAATGTTTTGCAGTTATTTGCGTTCCTAATTATTTTTTTAAGTTTTGGAAGTTTTTTGTGGTTAAAACAATAGCGCATTCATACATACTATCTCTTACAATTCTCCAGATTCCTCAACCAGAAAAATGGAAGAAATTGAAACTCCCTATTACACAAATCGGAAATGCCATGGAATTATAGAAACAAACAGAAACGCTTACATTTCGCTGTCGTTATATTTGACCGTTTCAGGGTAATAATAAAACTATACAACAAGTAGGTAATAGGAAACAAACACTCAAATTACAGCACAAAAAAATAGTAAATCGCAACAAATATTCCAACAATCCATCACTTACTGCTACGCAATGGCCCAACCTGTCATAAAAACGCCGTTTAACATTTACGAATTGACATTGTGATATTTTATCACATTCGGCTATAATACATTTTAACAAGAGAATTTAATAATCACTTATAAACGTGAAACCGCTATGACAAATGTAAATGGACATTTTATTTATTTAGATAATCCCCAAGCATCACTTATTTATTTAAAATTAGAATTTTTTATTTCGTCGATTTCAGGAAAATGGTAAACAGTGATACAGTGACTTAAGTAAAACTCACACATACAGGTTGTAAATATGTATACTTACAGTAGATATGCCTGTATTTAATTTATTTTAATTATTCAATACACCTTTACATATCTGTGTATATACAGGGTGTATCAGAAATAGGTACAAATATTAAATCAGATGGTAGATTACAATATCTACAAAATAGAAAAAACATTTCTTTGGCAATGAGACCCTTAAGATACAAGAAAATAATAATTAAGAATTTGACCCAAAATTGTTTGAGTACCGTAGGATAATAACAAAAAATTGAGTTCAAAGAAATCTTATGCAAAGGATAGTAAGATAGAAGTACAAACAAATTTCTTATCAACTGCCACAAACCAATACTATTAGGTAGGCAATTTCTATTCATTTCTATTCAGTCTGTAGTTATCACAAGCCAGACAAGTTTTTACGTGTTTGCCACTTTGGAATTACTTTACAATTAAGTAATAACCTTCTACAGCTTAAATGCATTTTCTATGTATCATCGGCAGTTCTCAAACAATATTTTATTTTATTTTTAATTCAAAAAATAAATAAAGATTTTTGAAAAATTAATAGTACCTACCATTGAATTATACTTGAGCCAATCTATTACTGGTTTAAATACTTATACCAATTTCTGATACATCCTGTATTATAGCAAAGAAAAAACGAAAAAAGTTATCCGAATGCTACAAAATTGAAAAAATTATGCAATAGAAAATGTCAAAATACACACTTATATGATTGGAGATGTCTGATTGAAATTTGCAACATATTATCATTAAACTGATTTTGCTTTGTTTTACTTCTGCATTAAAATGTTAGACGTCAGTTGCAGAACGAAACTTAGTCATATTTCATTACAACAATGGTAAACCGGAGTCATGCATGAGTAAACTGCATTATAAATCGTCATAGAAACAATCTTCTTTTTTGAGTGCTTTGTCTGTTACGAAACGTAACTACCTTCTCTCCTGTGCTTGTTTTGCGCTATTTAAAATAACCCAGACATAGAGAACATACGCTAACGTGAACTACGAACACGGGAAGCGTAAACACTTCTATTCCTGTGAAGATTTACTAGGCAGAATGACTCACTGGTTTTCCATTGCCCTGCGAGATAGAGCACCCCCTAAAAATTCGATAATCCGGTACTGGGAATTGAACCCCAGACCTTCAGTGTAGAAGTGTACGACTACCTCATAGGTATAATAACACAATTCAAAATAAAATTAGGATAAGACCAAGAAAAACATTTAGTATCAATGAGGAAAGGTGGATTATCTGCAAATTTAGAACAGTTCAAAACTCGGTATACCAAAATTACCCCTACAAGTAAATAATATGCATGGGAAAAAAGTAATTCAGAAACAATTAGAAATGTTGTAAGAAAACAGAAATGTCATGGTCGGGTAGCAAGAAAAAAACATTTAATCGGCAAAGTAAATTAATCTAAAAACTTAATTATACGAACAACTTAACTTCCAAAAATTTTCAGTTTTGGAAACATGTGTTTTATTTAGTGTTGAAAGTAAATTCAATCTTTTGGGTCAGGTACTAGAATTTCTGTATGGAGAAAAAAGAATCGCAAGTTGACAGAGAAAAATGTATGAACGACGGTCAAACGTATAGTACAAAGTGGCGCAAAATCAAGTTCCCTATTAGAAATCGCTGTCATTTTGATGTAGTTGACATATGTGCGATTTTCAGTTTGTCAGATTTGTCAGTTGAAAAGTAGACACTTGGGAAATTCATTATGAATAGGTATACGCCTCAAGAACGCGCTGAAATTGTAAAAATGTTTTACGTAAACAATTCGTCAATTATCTTATCTCAACGAGAATATCGTAGAAAGTATGGTAAACGTCTAACTCCATCAGCGAAGACATTTCGGCGGTTAGCTGCACAATTTAAGCAAACTGGGACTACGGCTGATAGACCACATGTTGGCAGACCTCGGACAATTCGTTCAAGGGAGAACACATACCGTTTACGTGAGGATGTAGTGGAAAGGCCAGAAATGGAAGAGCTTGAGCAAGAGGGTATGTGGTATCAACAGGATGATGCCACAGCGCACACAGCCCATGAAACAATGGCTATTTTGAGGAGAATTTTTCCTGGGCGTATTATCTCCAAAAACGGCGATGTGGTGTATCCGTCAAGATTACCTGATTTAACGGTGCCCGACTTCTTTTTATGGGGTTATCTCAAACATCGGGTTTTTGTGAATAATCCTGAAAATATAGAAGAATTAAAACATACGGGAAGAAATCACCAACATACCACGGGAAATGTTAGAGAACATAATGAAAAATGCTCTAAAACGAGTTCACTCTTGCATTAATGCTAGGGGTAGTGATTTGGTTGATACCATTTTTAGTGTGTAGCATAACATTTCAAAGTTCAAATAAATATTTATGGTTCACAAAATGAGTGTTTTTTAATAACCTTACTGTTATACAAAAAACAAATCAGGGACTTGATTTTGCGCCACCTTGTAAAATCAATTATAGTTTGGGGTTGCATGTCTGTAACTGGGATGGGAAATTTACTTTTCAGTGACGGGAAAACGAACAATAAGGTTTATTTGCACATTTTTAAAGTCAAATATGAGACACGGTTTTGAAAATTTAGTAACTTTAATTCCTTCCACTTGCACCAAGGCCAAGTGAATTTGTTAGGACATGACTTCAGCAAAACTGCCTTAAATTTCTCGAAATACATCCACAGTCGCCAGACTTACATACAGCCAAAAATGTATGGAGCTATCTGGAGTCGACGATTCGTATACACTCAATTTCAAACATAGAAGATCTGGTAAACGTGTTATCTGAAGAGTGGGGGTAAGTCGACGAAACCTTACTCGCAAAAATTTGTAAAATCCATCAGAAAGAGATTAAATGCTGTTAGAAAAAATAAAGGATTCCCTATAAAATCCTAAAATATTAATTTTCAGAGTTGTATGAGTTTCATTTTGTTGTCTTTTTCTACATTTTTCATGCAAATTTATTTATTTATGTTATTATTTTGTAATAGTATTCTAGTTTTGTTCGTGTAGATCGATAAGCCTAAATTAACCAAACATTTAGAAGTGTATTAAATAATTAAAATAAATATAGTCAAGACATAACTGATCGTACTTTATATTTTGTAAACCTGTATGCGTTTCATTTGAGTCACTGTATGTACAGATGTACTATTTTTTACACTCCCAATGCTGCGTCGTGCGTCACCACTGAGTAGGTATATTGTTCCTTTGCTCTGATAGTGTGTTCTTTGAAATACGTGAATACGTGTAACAAACTTATAGGGCGTTTATTTTAATAAGAAACTCCGAAAACGCACCGTTTTTGAGCTACACGTTCTTATGACAGTAGATATTTACCTGAATGTTGAGAAAAATTTTATCAGTAATACTCGTATGTTACTAAAGTTTCTGTGCGAATAGATTCTGTTCGTTTTTGTTGGAAGTTAGCTGTGACATGTTGCTTCAGTTTATCTTGACGTGTGAGATACGATTATGTTGGTTTTTGCATCATTAGGGATTTGTCAATAGATGCGGCGGTTACATAGTGGTGCGCCAGCACACTTCGCTTGTCGTCCGAGACTACATCAACCAAGTATTCGGTGACAAATGGATTAGCTGAGGGGGACCAGTAGCGTGGCCGCCACGCTTCCCAGACGTAACTCTCCTAGATTTTATTATGGGCCCATATGAAGAGTCTGGGTTACCAGACGCCTATTGAGTCTGGAGAAGCTCTGCTAGCTCGTACGGTGCATTGATGTTGGTAGTCCTCATTTACAGATATTATTGTTGAACAAATAAATGAAATTATTATGAGCATCACTTGTAGTGTTCGATTATTATGATCATTACTCCTAAGGCCAGTCTTAGCTCGAAAACGGTGCGTTTTCGGATCAGTTAAAAGTTGGTCTATTTTGAATCATCTGCATACCCTATACATTTGTAACGCGTATTCATTAACACTCTGTATAACCATTAAAAAATACTAAATTATAACTATAATAAAGCCGATAAAAAAGTTCATGTATTTACTAAACCTTCGTAAAATTGGAATGATTTAAACTTTCTACAAAGTGATTTTTTAAAAAGTCAATTGCAGCAAGCCTAGATAAAAAGCTATTCCGTCTGCAGTCAGCTGTAATGAGCTTTGAATGACATTTACCTGTATGTCAAACTGTGTGATAGTTCAGGTAGTTAATTAATTTTGGCCCAACAAAATGTGAAAATGAACAAGTATTTAGTTGCAACTGATTTGTAATTTATTAAGGTAAGTAAATTACAGGTTTTTCGTCAAGATTTCTTTCTTTCTGTTACAATTTTCATATTGTCAGATTCTAAAGCTTAATATAGACGGGACAATCCCTAGGCTACTGCAATTGACTTTTTAAAAAATCACTTTGTACCTTAAATGGATCATTTTGACGTTTATTCAAGCGCTTTGCAATATTTTATTCAAATATGCTAAATATGCAAATTAAAGTTGGTGTCAATCAACTGCATTTAATTAAAGTGATAAAAATAAAAGCAATTTAATGACATTGAAATTGCAGAATTTGCATTTTGCATAAAATCTGAGTTATAATAATCAAATATTGACCAAAGCTAAGATGAAAGTGAATAGCTAGTATGAAATGATATTTTATTTTTGTTTAAAAAATATTTTAGGCAGCATCGGATTCGAAAGCTATTCATTGGATATATTTGATATATCAATTTTCGTACGTATACAGGGTGTTTCAGTTTTAATCTTGAATTGGGAAAATACTCTCCTGGTCATTCTGATTCGGAAAAAATATGACATGCAGGGAATTTTTCTTTTTAGTATACATTGTACATGTAATTCTCTATGTATCTTGTAAAAAGAACGCATCAATTACGCCTATTATGTGGGCAACCAACTATACAGAAAATTAAAAAACAGAAGCATACAAAAACGTCACTGTAGTTGTAAATTATTTTAGTATGAAGGTTATGTTCGATGCGGTGTTTATAAATAGGTAAATCAAAATGAGTAGAAATGAAACTAAAAACAACAGTTACAACAAGTATTCAAAATGGCCACCTTGTACTTCTAAACAATAACGTAAACGGTGTTGAAAAGTACGCACAGCATTCACAAAAATGTCAGGATTCAAGCTATTGCATTCGGTACGTATGCGATCTTTTCAGTCATCAACACTTTGTATTGGAATATTTGTATAAATTTTTGATTTGAAGTATCCCCAAGCAAAGAAGTCATTGGGCGACAAATATGCAGAACGCGGCAGCCACGGTACGGGACCGAATCTCCTTCTCCAACGTCCTGGAAACTTGTCGTTTAGAAAGTATCTTATAGCATTCGCGGAATGCGGAGGGGCTCCTTCCATCTGAAACCACGAGTCATCAATGTTTAAGTGTTGTATTGCCGGAATGGTGTCGTTCCTTAATAACTTTAAAAAATTTGGCTGTATTGAGATTACCATCAATAAAGTATGGACCGATAAGCTTATTTTCAACTATTCCTAGGCATACGTTAACATTCCCAGTGTATTGACTGTGAGTTAAGTTTTTTAAATGACGGTTAGTGCGGGACCAATATCTTAGGAATAAGATTAGCAGGATAATGTATAGTCGATAGATGAGGAATTATAATACACACCGAAAATTTTGTGAATTGACTTCTCCATTTATTGTGAAAGTTGCTTCATCATTAAAAACTATCTTATTTAAAATGTATTATTAAAGCGCAATAAAATACTAAATAAAGATTAATTTTATTTTTTAACATTGAATTAATTTGCTTGTTTTTGGCCACAGCATGCTTTTGTTTTTCCTACAAAAGCTGAAATTCGAAAAATTTAGTTTTTGTATAGTTGGTTGCCTACATAATAGGCGTAATTGATGCGTTCTTTTTGCAAGTATACATAGACAATTACAATTACAAAGAAAAATTCCCTGTACACACTTCTCACTCGCTTCCTAAGAAAGATACAGGGTGTCAAAGTTGGCAGATGCAAATAATTTTTTCATTATATTTTCTAGGAAAATGAAGCAATCATACGAAATTTTCTGAAAGTACGTTCCTCCGAATGCGTAACACACATGCAATGGAGTTAAATCGGATTTATTTCAAGAAAAAAAGGTACGCCATTGGGTTTCCTCAATTTTACCCATTTTTTCAAAATCCCCAATTCAATTTAGAATAAGACGCGCTTTTACAAATCTTAGGAGAAAGTACTAGTTTCGGAGATATTCCCAAACCAAACAAAATAACTCTGACCGCTTGAAAAAACTATTTATTATAAAATAACAAAAAAGAAAGAAAAAGATTAAAGAAGATTCTCAAAATGCAACTTTTTTTGGTTTTGCCTGAGTTCATTGCAGTTACTTTATATTCTAGGAAATAATTCGTCGTGGATTTTAACAGCAGTGCTGTAAATAAATTTTTTCTGTAACATAGCCCCAAACGAAGATATCTAACAGATTTAAGTCTGGCGACCGCGGCGGCCGTGGTACTGGTTTCACACGCGCATTAGAAACTCTTCTCTCCGGCAAACGATATCGATATTCTTGGACTGCTATGAATATGCGCATACTCAGTATTGGAAAAATATCTTGGCATTTTTTCTTTTAATATAATTACAACTTCAACATCTAAAGTATCCGAACTGATTGACAGGTACAAATAATATTCAAACAATTATGTTAATATTTCCTTGGTGAACTCACAATATATTTTTTTGAAGGGGGATTTTGAAAAAAGAGGAAAGAATAAAAACCCAGTGGCATACCTTTTCACCTTAAAATAAATTCATTGTAATCCCGTTGCACGCCACTGGTGTGACACATTTGGAGGAATATAATTTCAAAAATTAACCGTAAACAAGGAAGGTGCACCTACAAAATTTGGTTTGATTTGCTCCATTTTTCTAGAAGATATAATGAAAAAATTAATTGCTTTTGTAAACTTTGACACCCTGTATCTTTCTTAGGAATCAAGCGAGAGGCAAATATGTCATGTTTTTCCGTATCAGAATGAGGGGATGAGAGCATTTTGCGAAATTATTCAAGATTAAAACTGAAAAAAAAATAAAATTACGTATGGGAAATGATTGCGGAAGACCCGAAGGCAGTTCTGCACCCTGCTGCCACTTTAACCCTGTTTGATGTAGTTAATGTCCAGGCACACCAACCCAGGGGGGCCGACGGTTCTAGGTACTCTCCGAGGCACCGCGGGTGGCAGCGTTAGAGAGTTCGGTCACCCATCCAAGTAGGTACCGCGCGGATCGTTCCTTAACTTTGAATACTGTTTGACCAGTACTCGCGCTTGCCCGCCACGCTGGTTCCCATTAAAACTGACACACCCTGTATATGAAGTTTTTAAAATATTTTCAATGTATTTTTCTGAAATTACTTGCTCAAATATTTCGAGTTGTTTGTGCCTAGCAAATAAATCAACATTTTCATACGGAATACAACTGCTTCATAAAAACATTTCAAACAATATTTCCCTCATTAACACTATAAAACTTAACCCAATTACATCCACAGAAATTTCAAGAAAAATCAAGAAGTTAACAAGCGCCTGACAATTTAAATATAGATTCTATTTCTAAAGATTAATTCATTGACACCGAACTGTGACAATGTAAAAAACGCCGTGAACTTGTTCTATAAGAAAAACCTAAAAGCGCTTTACTTTATGAATATAACAACTTCCTTCGCAACTACAAGTAGAAGAATGTAGTCACTTTACGCATGATGTGCTGTTATTGCTTTGCTGACATAACTGGTAAAGAAATGTATGAGAATGAGTCAATTAGCTCATTCAATAGAGAGCAGTTTCTTAATTGGCGTAGGATGTATAAGGTGATGTTTAGCAAAAGTTATTTTAGGCGTTTTATGTAATACATACAAGTTGGTTGAGTTTTCATTCGACAATATCGTGTATTTCCCTTCAGAATTGAGAAATATTTGTTAGTTATCTTAAATAGTTTTTTGTGGGCCATGCAACTATTGATTCAAAAACTATTGTCATTTCAAAAACAAATGAGCAGGAACGCCAAATGTGGACCAATCATTTTTAATTTGAAACATGTAATTTGATGTTAAAAAAACAGTTCTGAATGATACATCAACCATCCTATATAGTCTAAGGCTTTCATTAAAAGCTGGTAGTAAAGAACAATTTTGTAACATGCAAAACAGTTTAAAGACAGGGAGGACACTAATGGGTATGAAAATGCTTTTATTTTGTTAAATGGTGATTTATTAATGTAGGACGAGGTTGTCCTGTGGCTCAATTGATTTTCGTTGAAAATGAATAGTTTGTTTTTCACAGTGTCTATTCTAGGAATGTATTAATAAGTTTTACCCAACATATTTTAGCATTTCTCTCAATTACTTAAAATATTTATATACCATCTAATTATGTATAACACTGGTCAAATATGTTACAGTGTGAAAAATATTTGTGTTTTATATCCGTTATATCCGTATACACGGGGAACTTAAAAAATATATACACAGTACATACTAAAAGTTAATATTCCATGTTTATTATCAGCAAAATATAATTTTACAGTTTTTATAAATTTAAAAGTTCTATTATTTGTTTTACAGGGTGGGCCCGCTAAGTTGACGCAACCCAACATACATGTATCACAGCAATTGGACTTGTTTTTGAATTTTTTATAGTATAAGAACACTAGTCTCGCTGTAGTAATTAACTGTTTTACTAATATTAATCTACGATCTATATCAAGCAATATCTTAAGAGACCACATAAGGAACAAAAGAATAATGGAATCTTAAGAGTTCAAGATGTTGTAAGATGGGTAAGCTCAAGGTGCCGACAATGAAGGGACCATGTAAGTAGAATGAATAACGACAGATTGCAATAAAGATAAACCAAATACAAAAAGGCCCCAAGGACGACCACCAAAAAGGTGGAGAGAAAGCTGGACGTTAGCATCCCAAGAAAATCAGAACTAAAGCAGAGGCATCTGGAAATAACAACCTAGTCCTAAATTATTAATACGAAGACTAATATTAATCATATTTGCAAGCATCTCTTTGCACGCAGATAACATATGGCCCATGGTACACCCTAACTACGAATTTTGCCCGGGGTAGTAGCAAGCCAAGTAGTGATTTTTAACATGTCACACATCGCAGTGGCACGGGACCTAGGGCTTTACTTCTTATCCGATAGAAAGCTCACTTTCAGATTTTTTCCGCCAGAATTATCAAACCGACCCCAACCAAGATCTAACCCGCGACCCTTACATCTATAGGCAAGTGCGCCAACCACTAGATCACCGAGGTAAAGATATAGACAATAAACTAAGCAAATTTAGAATAATATGCGGAATTATTTACAGACACTTAAAACACAAAACACGAAAACTCAAATTCTATAAAGAAATAGCCGACGCTAATTTATGACAGACAGAGTTACAGAACAACAAAACGCGATGAATCACAAATCCAAGCTAGAGAAATTAAGTTTTTAGGGGCAACAATTAGATGTACAAGATTGGATGTGTTTAGAAATGACGAAATACATCATTGCAAATGCAGTGGTTTGAACATCTATGAAGGATTCCACAAAAAAGATTACTGCAACCAGCAAAAACATACAGACCGAAGGAAAAAGAGACAGCGTAAGACCAAGAGAAAGATGGGAGACGGAAGAGGCTATTCAGCCTATAACCATTAAGTGATGAAGAAAAAATATATAACAATAAAAGCAGCCATTGGCGCAACCGTACTATGGTAATGTTTAATTAATTCACTGAATGTTTAAAATTGTCTCCATTCAATTTCACACATTTTCTAATTCGTTTTAAAAACAATCTTCGGACTTGAGCATGCGATGCGCTTGTGGGTGTAATAGATGTGCACGCCTCTATTATTGTATTTTGTAAATCTTGCTCATTTGGATTTCGGTATACTAATTCTTTAATTGTACCCCAAAGAAAAACGTCTAGCGCAGTGATACCAGAATTTAGTGGCCATAGATGCACAGCTCTTCTTCCAATCCAATTTGGTTCAAATACATTATTTATGTAATTCCTAACAAACCAATTGCCAAACAGCCATCCTGTTGGTACTAAAGTTTTTGTAGGATATTCTTCCAACAACTCGGGAAAATGTTTTGTAGGAAATCCGAGTATCGTTTTTCAATTAAATTTTCTTAAAAGAAGTGTGGTGCAATAATATGCATATCTATTGCGCTACACCAAACATTTACAGAAAAAACTTCTTAAAAATAAGTAACACGTAATTAGTGCGGATTCTCTTGTTCATAATAGTGCCACAATGCAACAGTTATGCCATTGTTTGAGATTTTTGCCTCTTTGGTAAACAATACACAATTTAAAAGATGTATTTAAAAGAAGTTGATTCAGTCCGAAAGAAATTACAATATTGCACAAAAAAATGTTATGTATTTCAGAAAAGTGCATTGAAAATATCTATTAGTGCTGGGTATCAAACAGGTAAATACTGGAGTAAATTGATATATCCAACCCATGAAAATTCGCTAAACGTGTTAATATTAAAATTTACGTGGAAGTGAATAGTTTCTTGAGTAACCTAAAAAAGCTAAAAACGCGAAAGTATTTTAATTATTGTTCCGTGATCGTAATCTAAGTGAAGTACAATACAGTTAGCGATTAAAATCAGGCAGTTCCATCATAAACGGTCACTATATCCGAGATCTCTTAGCAAACTATGTAGCTCGTGGTAAGTGAATTTAGCTGTACTTATCTAACATAAGTCGAATACTACCATTAAATCTCAATGTCAAGAGTGATTTTATATATCTTCCTCCAAAATCATGCGAGTGATAGGTCATGTGATACAAACTATTAACGAGGTAATTGGATTAACCTTGAAAATTAATTTTCCTTGCCGGACGATTATTCTGAGACATCACAAGATCATTATAATGTGCAGTAAGAATGACGAGCTAAAGCAGTTTGACATAAACTGCTGAAATTTTCACGGTAATGGATTACTTAGAAAGTTTTTGGAAATGCGGCTGGGATTGACATAAACGCTATATGTGCAGTATAAAGTTTCATCCGGATGAGTATAAGCCAGCCTGCGCCTTCAAATTCGCATTTAGATTGGAACCAAAACATTACTTGTTAAGTGACATTACTTATGTAAAATGGCGTAAAATTAATAAAGTCTAGTACTATTTTATAGCTAATCTTATCGTTGAGCTATTCATATTTAAAGTTTCTGAATCTTGGAAACATCGTATGCTTGCACCATGACTATGAGCTTCAGCCAAAGGTGATGTGATATCAAATATTATTTAATAATAAATTGTAATCGATAAAGAAAGAAAGAAAGAATAAATTGTAATTACGTTATCATAAAAACATAGATCTGCCCGTTACTGCTTGACAACAATGGAGGCAACGTTGCAGATTTAAAAAGTGTATATAAACGGCAGCAATGTAACACCAATGCTGTCGATGGGTATAGCCAAGAACAACTTTTCTCGTCCTATGGGTCGTGACCCAATATTGGGTTGCGTTAAAATTATAATAGGCCGCGAAATATTGTTACATCTCATATAAGATGGATTCGAAAAGAAACATTCTGAACGGATTATTCGAACTTCAAGTAGAAACTGAAATATTTTTAAATGATCAAAAGCCAACATGAAGTGAATATTGTACAAGTAATTTGTAGATTGCTAAAGTTGCCAATCTAGCATATACATACATATACAATCTATACATATTTTCGTTAATGAACGTTTTAAATTTGTCAGTAAA
The DNA here is from genome assembly GCA_014611495.1 of Limonius californicus. Lineage (NCBI taxonomy): Eukaryota > Metazoa > Arthropoda > Insecta > Coleoptera > Elateridae > Limonius > Limonius californicus. Next base: position 649 of record JABXWE010040908.1, on the reverse strand, counting down.
AGGAAAACAAACCAATCTTTGTAACAGTTATAATTAAATGTAAAAAATGATTATTGTATATGTTTCCATCATTTTTAAAGATGATTGAGGACAACAAGATAACTCAGAAGGAAATCTTGAATACAAGTCATGTTGTACAAAATCATTTTCTAAAATTAAAATTAATTTATTCAATTTTTCCCACCTACAAGAGATATTCGATTGGGCAATATGCGGGTAATAAATCCTTTCCAATAATGTCAATCAACTAATTTAACTCTATCAGAAGAAGAACATTAGATTGAATTATCAACAGGCAAGAGTTTGGAAATAAAGTTTAAAGATATCCAGAATAATTTATCTAAATTTTGGTTACAAATTGAAGAACAGTATCCCACTCTGACTTAAAAAGCAATAAAATTGTTACTTCCGTTTGCAACAATTTATTTGGACGAAAGTAGATTTTCAACAATGGTTGTATCGAAAAATAAGTTTAGAAACCGACTCGACATAAGTTCAACAATAAGAATACAATTAACTAATTCTATTGAAATAGGAATTAATAAATTAGTTGAAGATAAACAACAACAACAGTTCTATTAAATAGTGTCTTTAATTATTTTGTTAATAATTGGTGTAAGAGTTTTTAATAAATATAAATCAAACTATT